>PISW01005217.1:0-25311 GCA_004023785.1 Mungos mungo
TCTGGAGTAGAGGACCTCAGTGGGCTACCTTCTGGAGAAGGTCCAGAAGTCTCTGCCTCTGGAGTAGAGGACCTCAGTGGGCTACCTTCTGGAGAAGGTCCAGAATTCTCTGCCTCTGGAGTAGAGGACCTCAGTGGGCTACCTTCTGGAGAAGGTCCAGAATTCTCTGCCTCTGGAGTAGAGGACCTCAGTGGGCTACCTTCTGGAGAAGGTCCAGAAGTCTCTGCCTCTGGAGTAGAGGACTTCAGTGGACTTCCTTCTGGAGTAGAGGGTCATCCAGAGACTTCTGCTTCTGGAGTAGAGGACCTCAGTGGACTTCCTTCTGGAGTAGAGGGTCATCCAGAGACTTCTGCTTCTGGAGTAGAGGACTTCAGTGGACTTCCTTCTGGAGTAGAGGGACATCCAGAGACTTCTGCTTCTGGAGTAGAGGACCTCAGTGGACTTCCTTCTGGAGGAGAGAGTCCAGAGATCTCTGGAGCTGAGGAACCCAGTGGGTTGCCTTCTGGAAGAGAAGACTTGATTGGATCAGCTTCTGGAGACTTGGTCTTAGGCAGAATACCTTCTGGAACTCTAGGAAGTGGGCAAGCCCCAGAAGCAAGTGGCCTTCCCTCCGGATTTAGTGGTGAGTATTCTGGAGTGGACCTTGGAAGTGGCCCGACCTCTGGCCTACCTGACTTTAGTGGACTTCCTTCTGGATTCCCAACTGTCTCCCTAGTGGACACTACATTGGTGGAAGTGGTCACAGCCAGCACTGCAAGTGAGCTGGAAGGGAGGGGGACTATTGGCATCAGCGGTGCTGGAGAAACATCTGGACTGCCCTTCAGCGAGCTGGATATTAGCGGGGCAGTTAGCGGTCTCCCATCAGGAGCTGACCTCAGCGGCCAAGCATCTCCTGACATCAGTGGGGAAACGTCTGGAATCTTTGGTGTCAGTGGACAGCCATCAGGGTTCTCTGGGGAAACATCTGCAGTGACCGAGCTCAGTGGACTGTTCTCCGGCCAACCGGATGTCAGTGGAGAAGCTTCTGGAGTTCCTTCTGGCAGTGGTCAACCATTTGGCATCACCGACCTGAGTGGAGAAACATCTGGGGTCCCTGGTATCAGTGGGCAACCCTCGGGGCTGCCAGAGTTCGGTGAAGCAACCTCTGGAATCCCCGACCTACTTCCCAGCGCTGTGAGTGGCAGCGGCGAGTCTTCCGGGATCACATTTGTGGACACCAGTTTGGTTGAGGTGACCCCAACTATATTTAGAGAAGAAGAAGGCTTGGGGTCTGTGGAACTCAGCGGACTCCCTTCGGGGGAGGCAGATCTGTCGGGCACATCTGGGATAATGGACATCAGTGGACGGTCTTCTGGAGCCGTTGACTCCAGCGGGCTGACCCCCCAGCCTCCGGAATTCAGTGGCCTGCCAAGTGGAGTAGCCGAAGTCAGTGGAGAAACCTCTGGAGCAGAGATTGGGAGCACCCTGCCCTCGGGAGCCTATGACGGCAGTGGACTTGCTTCTGGTTTCCCCACCGTCTCTCTTGTAGACAGGACTTTGGTGGAATCTGTAACCCAGGCTCCAACAGCTCAAGAAGCAGGAGAAGGGCCTTCGGGCATCGTGGAACTCAGTGGTGCCCATTCTGGGGCACCAGATGTGTCTGGAGACCATTTGGGATTTTTGGACCAGAGCGGGCTGCAGTCTGGGGGCACTGGGGAGCCATCGAGTACTCCGTATTTTAGCGGGGACTTTTCGGGCACTGTGGATGTAAGCGGAGATTCTTCTGCAGCCACGGGCACCAGTGGGGAGGCCTCGGGACTTCCGGAAGTCACTTTAATCACTTCCGAGTTTGTGGAGGGGGTCACTGAACCAACTGTTTCCCAGGAACTTGCCCAAAGACCCCCTGTGACACACACACCCCAGCTTTTTGAGTCCAGTGGAGAAGCCTCTGCGTCCGGGGAAATAAGTGGAGCCATGGCAACGCTCCCTGGGGCTGGGGTAGGATCGGTCCCCCCGTCTGCCTTTCCTGAGGCCGGGGTGGGGGCGTCTGCTGCCCCTGAGGCCAGCGGAGGGGCTTCCGGGTCCCCTGACGTAAGTGAAGCCACCTCCACCTTCCCTGACGCTAATGTGGAGGGAGCCTCAGGCCTGGCGGTGAGCAGCAGCACCTCGGCCTTTCCAGAAGGCCTGGGGGAGGGCTCGGCCACCCCAGAAGTGCGAGAGGACCCAACCACCACCCATGATGTGGGCACAGAGGCGTCGGGCTGGCCTTCGGCCCCTCCGACGGCTTCTGGAGACAGGACTGACATCAGCGGAGACCCGTCTGGTCACACGTTGGGGCTGGATGTGGTCTTTGGCACCAGCGCCCCAGAGTCTGAATGGACCGAGCAGACCCAGCGCCCTGCAGAGGCGCACCTAGAAATCGAGTCCTCAAGCCCCTTGCACTCAGGAGAAGAGACCCTCAGAGCCGAAACAGTCTCCTACCCTATAGATGCTTCCATCCCAACCCCTCCAGGAGGGACCGATGAATCCGTGGCAACTGTTGCAGGTATTGTTGGGAATTTTTTTTCCTTTAAATGTATTCAGGGAAGTCAGACTGTAGCTAGGAGGCAGTGTAAATTCCATCGTCACTACCGATTAGCTGTGCAGCCTCAGGTAAGTTTCTTAACCTCTCTGAGCCTCACCTGTAAAATGGGAACAGTACCAGGGCCAATTCAACAGGATATAAATATACACCGAACAAGCACTCAGCGTCGGGCTTTGAACACGGCACACACTCAGAGCTTAGTGGTTGTTATTAAGTGGAGTTACATCACAAGCGCAGTTACACGTGAATTCAACTCTCTGTGCTTTGGCAGAGGGACAGAGGAGGGTGACTGTTTACACGACGCTAGAAATTCTACTCGTGCCCCTTTCCCATGGAGTTTCTCCTTCTCCGCGAGAGGAGAGCGTGAACCTGATGACATCTACGCCCAGATGTCTATTTCACACAGGGTGAAGTCCTGTACAATTTAGGGGACCTCTGAAGTGTCATTTTGGCTGTCCTGACTCGAGTCCCCACCGCCACCCCAGTCCAGGGGGACTGCTCTGCACGATAGTGACGGTCTCACCCAGACACCACCCAGGCACCAAGCACCGGAAGCTGATGATTTTCCTCTGCTTTTTGCCTTGGGATCCCTTGCACCTCCCTCTGGGCTGAGAGACCTTTCCCGGACAAAGAGCCCCGGCCCCTCCCCCAGGATGCCAGGGCCAGGTGCCCCAGAGGGACAGAGACCCCAGAAATAGGCTTGGCCCAAAGCCAGCCTCGTGGGCTTCCGGGTGCCGTGTGCCCTAACCTCGAGGTCTGGAGGCCAGGCTGCACCCCAGACTGCTGTCACCTTGATGCTCAGCGACTCCCTGAGAGCCGCCGCCCCGCCAGTCCCCGCACCGAGGAGCCCTGTGGCAGTGCGATCTGCCGGGAGACAGAGGGACACATCCCATGCCTGTGGCCCCCTGGCCCCACCAGCAAGAACTACAATATAGGTAAGACCCTCATCATCTGTGGGGATGCAGGCAGGCGCAAGAGGGCGACTCCTTCATCCCGAGAAGGGGCCACAGGTCAGAGGAGGCGGCCGAGGCCAGCAGAAGCTCAGGCGTCTCGGCCCGGTGGGGAGAGGTGCGCAGGGACGCGTCTAGGTAGAAGCCACAGGATAAACATTCTATTCCACATGGCAGTTTAGGAGAACAAGTCCAAGTAATTAAACTAAAAGATAGTTTGTCTTTTTTAAGCCAAAGATTGTTTTTAAAATTAAAAATGAATTTTTTAAATGTTTACCTATTTTTTGAGGAGAGAGACCGAGCACAAGCAGGGGAGGGGTAGAGAGAGGGAGACAGAGAATCAGAAGGCGGCTCCAGGCTCCGAGCTTTCAGCACAGAGCCCAACATGGGGCTCGAACTCACGAACTGTGAGCTCATGACCTGAGCCAAAGGCGGATGCTTAACCCACTGAGCCACCCAGGCACCCAGAGCCAAAGGTTGTTTTATGAGTTAAAAGCAAGATGCTTGAATTTTGAAGATAAATCGTGACTTCCGAGAAGGGTGGAGCGAGGATGTGAATGGGGAAGAGCCGATCACGCCTCACGGGTCCGGGAGGGAAACCCCAGCATGGCTGTCTTGCATCCTGCAGACCCCTCCGTGGCTGGCCCTCGGTGGGGTTTGGGTCCCCTTCTTGCCCTGAAGGAAACCCAGGCGGTACTTGTCACCCGAAGCTCCAGGATTCACGGCCACAGGTGGGCTGTGACCTAGCAGTGCCCTGCCCCTGGGTGCCGTCCCCCGGGGGCCTCTGTCCTCAGCGATGGGCGAAGCAGCCTGTGGGACACGTGAGGACCCTGGGGAATGCCCCGACAGGAGGTGATGCCCAGAACGAGATGATGAGAATCCACCCGTGTTCCCTGAACACTTTGAGGCCCATGGCCATGTGGCCATTTCCTCTCATCAGATGGCCACCCTGAGGGGAAGAGGTGCCCGGTGACCTCCAAGCTCATCCTCTCGGGTGAGGTCTCTGCACTGCCCCCACGCCCTTTCCCAGCCTCTGGTCCCAGCGTCTTTCATGAACGGGCATCATTCCTCAGACACATGCAAAATCAGAGCCATGAGTCCTGGGGGCAAGTGAAAGCTGCTAGACAAGTAGGGCTGGACCACTATCCTCCAGGAGCCATTGCTCATGCACAAGGAAGGATGTGTGTTTGTATGTGTTGACATATATGCAAATTAATACCTCAATATATGCTCATGTGATATAAATATGCTGTATAGACACAGCACACACAGGACACATTCTGTATAAAGAGGCCCTGGGATGACTATGGATTCACCCTTTTCTCATTAAGGTCAGCCTTTGGCCAAGTCAGGGGCCTCTGTGGCTAGAGGGGCGGGCTCCCCTCGGGGGGTCCTGGCCCTACCGCCCAGGGGGGGCAGTATGTCACAGGGCCACAGTCACCTCCGGGACTAGAGAGAGCCGCGTCCCTCCGTCATCCACCTGGATGGGAGGGCAGGGCACTGCCTCTGTCCCGGGAGACGGTGCCCCTGAAGGAACTGGGGAGACCTGTGTGTGTGCTTTCCGGCAAGTGGGGCTCCACATCCTCAGTCAGCAGTGGGAATGGCTCTGTCTGTCCCGTGGGTGGCGTCCCTGGTGGACATCGTGTCCGGTGTGCACTTCCTCCCTCTGGGGGTGCTGGGGGAGGAAGCAGTGACTCCTGTCTGGGGCGAGGTGAGTCCAAGAGGAACAGACTCAGAGCCCAGCGGGACTTTTGATATCTTCCAACACTTTCCTCCGTTCTTAGCAACTCCTTCCCTAAGCAAAACTGGGACGCTGGGGTCAGGAGTCACAGCAGGGCTCATGAAACGAGAAGTAGGTGGCAACGGACCCTAACTGACCTGCCGGAAGGACAGCCCTTCTCTGAGTGTGTGGATTTCGGAAGTCTTCCCCGAGACTTCTTCCCAGACAGCTCTGCGGGTAGCTTGGCAGGTGCCTCCGTGTGAAATGGCAGCGCAGAGCGGTCAAGTGCGGGGGTCTTCATTCCCTTGTTCAACATGCCCAGCCATACAGAAGCTCCCCCTCGAACACAGTAATCTGCTGCCAGTCTTAGAGAGCAGGAGATGCACTTCAGAGCGACCAGAATGGAGAGAGGTTTTAGAAGTGGGGCTTGGCCCGTGAGAACCCCACAGCCAAGCCCTCCGTACCTCATTTGTAATAGGGTCCAAGGTAGCGGTTCTCAGCTTTAGAAGATTCTGAGGCCTGGGGTCCCACGCCCACAGATTCTGATTGAAATGGTCCTTTGACCTCGGCACTGTTTTTTTTTTTTAATGTTTATTTAAGTAGGGGGAGGGGCAAAGAGAGAATCTCGATGTCGGTGCAGAGCCCGACACAGGGCTTGAACTCACGAACTGTGAGATCTGGCACGGGGGTTTTTAAGACCACCCAGGTGACTCCATTGTGCAGTCAGTGCTGAGAAACTTCTATAATAATGAGGACTATCTGGGGACACCCAGGTGGCTCAGTCGGTCGAGTGTCCGACTTCGGCTCAGGTCATGATCTCACAGCCCTTGAGTTCGAGCCCCGCGTCGGGCTCAGTGCTGACAGCTCGGAGTCTGGAGCTGCTTCAGATTCTGTGTCTCCCTCTCTCTGTCCCTCCCCCACTCACACTCCTTCTCTCTCTCTTCCTCAAAAATAAAATTAAAACATTAAAAAAAATTAAGAGAAAAGAATGAGGCATATCTGAGTACAGCATCTGGCCGAAAGAGGAGGTAATCAAAATTACTTCTGCTTCCCTATCTCTTACTCTCCTGGTTAGAAAAAGCTTTATCATCTCTAAAGAGAAGGATGCTTCTGAAAGGCCCAGGATCGTGTTGTCTCCACGGTGACCCCCTATTGTCTTGTGCTAGAACTGGGAACACAGGCCATTGAAAGACCAGAGGTCAGTGTCCTCCGGATGTCAGAGACAGCAAAATGTAGCAGTATTCCGGTGGCAGGATTTGAATAGTCAGGGTCATCATTCGGCTAGTACCTGAGGCTGGAGGCTGCGTTTCTTCCTTAAAAGAGAGGACTTGACAGTTACCACCAGCGTGTTTAGTCAGCGTGCCCTAAACGAGTTCCTGACAAGTTATTCATCTGTAGTCTTGACGTCAAAATAAACATCTGTTGGATGGATATTCAGATTCGTTAGCGACTGGAAGCAGGGCTCCGCCTTTCCGATCCACTTAAAATGCAGCAGCAGGGCACCTGGGAGGCTCAGTTGGTTAAGACCCGACTCCTGATTTCGGTTCAGGTCATGATCTCATGGTTTGTGAGCTTGAACCCTGGGTCAGGCTGTGCACTGACAGTGCAGGGCCTGCTTGGGATTCTCTCTCTCTCTCTCTCTCTCTCTCTCTCTCTCTCTCTCTCTCCCCCCACCTCTTCCCCTGCTCACTCTCTTTCTCTCAAAATAAGTGAATAAACTTTAAAAAAAAAAAAAAAGCCAGGAGCACTCACCCCACCTATGTTGCTGCCATCTGCTGAGATTTCTGGCTCTGACATTTTAAACCCCGTTGCTTAGAATCACCTGGATGCTTCTAAAAATCACTGCATCTGCCCCCCTCCCCGTGCCCCCCCACCCAGCTATTCTGAGGCAATTGGTCTGAAGAGGGACTCTGGCTTTGGTATTTTTTAAAAAACCTTTTTTAAAACGTGTTAACTACAGCAGTGATACTAATATGTAGCTGAAGTAGAAACAACCGTCCCAACCAGATCCCACATCCATTCCCCAGCGGTCACTGGCGCTGCGTGGATTTCTCTAAACCCCGGGGTTGGAAGGCCATGAACTTAACATTTAATCAGCCTCTTTTCTGTCTCACTGCCAGTCTTCACTTCACAGGCTTGAGGCTCCGCTCTATGATCTGACCCTCTCTTCCCCTAGAGCAGAAATATTTGAATGTCAGTGAACTCTGAGCCCTGGGTGGGAAAATGCTTTCAAAGCAAGTGAAAATACAAAGTTACGAGTGAAAACACAAATTGCCCCTTCATAACTTGACGTAACTAAAAGTCTATGGGCAGATTTTAACAGGGAACTACAGTTGACCCTTCAATGGTATCGGGGGTCAGGGGTGCAGCCCCCATGCGGCTGACCATCTGCATGTAAATTCTGACCCCCAAACACTTAGCCACTAATAGCCTACTGCTGACCGGAAGCCTCAGTGATAACACCAATAATCGATTGATACTTATTTTGTATGTTCTGTGTATTATATGGAACCTGTTTTTAATGTTTTATTTATTTTGGGGAGAGAGAGCATGAGCAGGGAGGGGCAGACAGAGGAGGACAGAGGATCTGAAGCAGGCTCTGTGCTGACAGCAGTGAGCCTGATGCGGGGCTGAAGTCGGGCACTCAATCGACCCAGCCACCCAGGCGCCTCAATGTACTGTATTCTTCTAATAAAATAAAGTAAGCTAGAGAAAAGAAAATCATAAGGGGGGGGGCACCTAGTTGGCTCAGTCAGTAGAGCATGTGACTCTTGATCTTAGGGTCATGAGTTTGAGCCCCTCATGGGGCATAGAACTTAGTTAATTTAAAAAAAAAAAGGAAAATTAAAAGGAAAAGACATTTAGAGTACTGTACTATAAAATATCTGCATATAAGTGGACCTACGTACAAATCTATGTTCAAAGGTCAACTATAATAGAATTTAAGAAGCAGGATATTAAAGTTACATTCAAGATCAAACTTTAAAAAGGTAAGACTTGATTGTACAATTATAGCATACTGCCTAATGATTTTTTTAAGTTTATTTGTTTTTGAGAGAGAGAGAAAGTAGGAGCAGGGGAGAGGCAGAGAGAGAAGGAGAGAGAATCCCAAGCAGGCTCCACACCGTCCGCACAGAGCCCAGCATGGGGCTTGAACCCACAAGCTGGGAGATCATGGCCTGAGCAGAAACCAAGATTGAGCCACCCAGTCATCTCATCATGTTTAGTTTTTGACTTTTTGGATTTTTTTTTAAATTTATTGTGAGAGTAAACGGAAGGGGCAGAGAAAGGGAGAGAGAGAACCCCAAGCAGGCTCTGCACTGTCAGCACAGACCCCAATGTGGGGCTCGAACTCACAGACCATGAGAACATGAGCTTAGCTGAAACCAAGAGTCTGACGCTTAACCGACTGAGCCACCCAGGCATCCCCCATCACGTTTATTTTAAAAGCAAATTGGAACTGACAAATATGTTCTTATAACCCTTCTATCGATTGTGCTACACCAGAAAGCAAGTGTATTTACGCAGGTCTGTCCATCTGATTGATGCTAGCTCTTTGCAGGGTACAGAACATCCACTGGGTTAAGAAGTTGTCTCTGTGCTTCTTGAGGGGGATTTTCTTCCATCTTTGTCCAGGAAAGTTATGTCCAGGGTCACCACGTATAGCTGCACAGGTTGTACACTGAACAACTTGAGAGGTACTCTTCGTATCATAGTGTTTATGATTGGCAGCCCCTTCAGTTGGGTATCACTCAGCCTTTCCTCTGAGCCAAATAAACTCTGTCTCCCTTAGGCTCTGATTCGAGCAAAAACCGCACCAGACCTCTTCAGGGTGGAGGCCTGAGGTCACCCATTCAGATGCCAAAGCGATTGCTTGGAAGTATCTTTATTCCTCTCTGTTATTTCCTGTTATTTTCTCCCCTAAGTTGGAGGTATCTCCAGAGGGCCTGGTTCAGGCATAAATCATCCCTTTTGGTTACAGTAGTAAGAAAAGACTCAGTTCTGACACTCCCCAGGGTGTCCCTGCTCAGAGATGACCGGGGGCCTGTGGCTGGTGCAGCAGAAATGGTAACGAGATGCTGAGATCCAAGACTTCACTGTCCGTCTCCCTCCCCTGGGGCCAGAGGCCCAACTTCCAGCCTCAGTGCGGGTCTCTTCCATCTCTTCCAGTTCTGTCTGCCGGGCTTGCCGGCGTGGGCAGACCACGTCACGGGTTCCCTTTCCTGTACTGTGGCACGTGACATCTGTGCCCTATGGGGCTCCTGGGAGGGTCACGTGGGGGGGAGGGGACACTTAGCGTCTGGCTCAGGGAAGATTCGTGAAAGACCGGTTCCTTCTCTTTCCTCTCCTCCTTCATGCAGTCTGCCCATTGCCCAAAGCCCTTCCCGTCCCCCACCCGCTGTCACCCTGTCTGGGGTCCCCCACTCTGTGCTCAGCCCAATGCAACTCCTCTCGAGGTTCCGGAAGACGAGCAATGTCCCAACTGCCCCTCGCAGAAAGAGGTGGGCACTGCCAGGCTGAGGTGGCTCTTCCCACCAGAGGGAGAGGAGACGGGGCAGGACAGGCCTGAGCGGCTCACAGGGGAGCCCCACGTGGGACGCTCAGCCCTCTTCCTCCAGCCGAAGGCCCCCCTAAACTGCCCTGCCGGCACCCACGGGCTCTCTGGTTCTCAGCATTGGACCCATCCTTCCCTCCTCATCGGTGACCCCCTGGCCCTGCACAAAACAGCTTCTGAACCCAGCAAGGGTCCCTGAGTTTCCGTCGCTCTCACTTAGGTTGTGTGTCAAGGCCAGGAGGAAAAGGACACTGCCGACCCCCCACCCCTCCCCCGCGGCCTCAGGCCACCTGGGGGCCCATGATGCCCGGCCCCCATGGTTGGCCGGAGGCCCCAGGGTTGATGCCTGGCTCTTCTCCCCACAGGCCACCCCTGTCCCCTGCTCTGTAGAACTGCTTTAGCGCCTACATTTGCTTCATCCCCCCTCGCCCAGGCGCTTTCCGTGTCCCATAATGACGCTTAGTGGACAGAAGAGAAGGGTGGCTCTCCCGGAGCAGGAGAGCAGCCCCCAGCTTCCGCCCAGCCCACCGGCCCGGCCTATTGCTGCTACTGCTGCTGCTGGGAATCCTGGTGCATGCTGGGAATCCAAGTGCATGCTGGGACTCTGGTCAGTTCCTCCATGCATTCTGGTTTCGCTTGGAACAGTTCCTGCCTCGGAACTGTTGGTGTCTAGCCCGTGGTGTGCACTCCCTGAGATGAAGTTAAGGCCTCCGTGGGAACGGAGAGACACCCGAGGACTTGAGCGTGCGGGAACAGGCCACCCGCTGCGCAAACCCAACTCCGGTCCAGGAGGGAGACACCTGCGGCGCACCAGCTAGCGGAAAGGGTCCACAAGACAGCGCTGCTGCCTTCTTATGAGGGGACTGACTTTAAGGCCGAGGCTACTGTGATGGGAGGCAAGACCTGACCCTGGAACACAGACGCTGCGCACGTGGACGCCACCCATCCACGCGTCGGGGCCGGAGGGCTGTATGAACACCGCTGCGCGCACACACAGCATTGCCGTGGACCACGGCCCCCACAAGCCAGAGGCACCCATTCATGCCAGCATCTGGATTCCTGGGAAGAAGAGCTTCATAAGACCTTTTATCAAGGTCCCCGGGGGAAGTCACCCAGAGAGGACCAGCAGGAGCCTTTATAGTGTAAATAGGAAGACAGTAAAAGGTCCCCAGGTCTCCGGCTTCTCAGAAAGATGCGAAAAAAACGGATTAAGAGATGCAGTGGGTAAAAATTTGAGGGAGAGACCAATGACTTAAGAACTCCAGTCTCACGAAGAAGCTGGATCAGAAAGAGCATCTCAGGCCTGAAGAGCAGAAGGGAGGAAGAATCTGCCGGGGAAGAATAAGCCTGCCTCGTCCTCAGGTGATGGGCCAGGACTGGGGCTCACCAACTTTATTATTTATTTACTTACTTAAGTTGAGAGAGAGAGAGATTGCAGGGGAGGGGGGCAGAGGGAGAGAGAATCCCAAGCAGGCTCCATGTTCATCACAGAGCCCAATGCAGGGCTCGATCCCACGACCCCAGGCTCATGGCCCACGCTGAAGTCAAGAATCAGAGGCTCAACCCACTGAGCCACCCACGTGCCCCAGTGGTTCACCAGCTTCAAACATTGGTTTCCCACTGGCCAGAACGGAGCCCCTCTAGAAATCGTGACTCACCGGAGAGGTCCGCGTTCTAAGGCCCTGAGCTGGAGGGAACCTGGGACAATGCTGAGCCGGTTTCTCTTCCTCCGCTCAAGAGAAGATGCTGGCTTCATCTTTATAAGACGCTCTAGGATCTGACTTACTGAAGACAGCGATGGTGTCTACAACCCCCCAGAACTGAATGAGTCTCGGGAGAATATCCCATGGTGCCATGCTCTCATGGCCCTGTACGCTGCAGACCCTTTCTGGCCTTTCTGCTCTAGCGCTCCACGCATGGCCTGGCCCTCTTGCCTCGGTGCACAACTGCAGGGGAAAATAGAAAGAAGAGTTCTCACCAGCCTTCAGGAACTTGACTGCCAGTGTCTTTGCTCACCACCATGTTCAGAGCCGGTTCAGACCCCAAGGCCTCTTGAAATAGTCACCGAAGGAGGCATTTTGCAGGAGCCAGACGATGGGATGTTTGCCTTCAGATGCACCAGATCCCTTCACCACTGGGAGACCTGGCTCCGGGGCTCCCAGCCTGCCTGCCGAAAATCACACACGTCCAGGAAAACCTCTGTTGGATCTCTGGCTCAGCGCTCCAATATGGCGGCAGCAGCAGCAGCAGCAACAGTTCTTAGGAAACCCAGCCGCCCCTCCCAGGGTTCTGGAGAGCAGCAGGGCTGGCCACGCATAAAGAGCCCGCGATGCTTTCAAAGCTGGAGTTGCTCGCAGGAGTCCTAATGGTGGCCCTTGGTTTCTTGCAGACATTGATGAGTGCCTCTCAAGCCCTTGTCTGAATGGAGCCACCTGCGTGGACGCCATCGACTCTTTCACATGCTTATGCCTTCCCAGCTACCGAGGGGACCTGTGTGAGATTGGTACGGCCGTCTCGGCTTCAGCTAATGTTACTAACTGCCGCACCCCCTCCTTCTCCTTCACCCCGCCCTTCTAACCACAGGCTCTGGGCCCTGGCCGGGGCCCCCCAGGTCCATCCAGACAGCCATGTCAGGGGCCACGACCGAGAAGTCTGCCTCACTCAGTCCCACTCTTCCTGCTGTGCCCTGCGGAAACCCTCCTCCGGGGCCCCTGGCTGATCTGACCGCAGGAGACACATGCAGGCCGGGCCAGCCTGCACTTTGGAAAGTGGGGCTCTGGGGGACCTTTAAAACACTAACCTTCTTCAGGGCTTCCAGACCTGCCGAGACCACATCGAGGTCGGTGCATGCGTCAGACCATGAGGACAGAGCCGATCGGTGCCTTTGTCTTGAAGGAAGCCCTGGGTGGGATAATCGATCGGTCCTCGCTCCGGGTGACACCACAGATCCTCCAGCACAGCCATGAGCATGCGTCTGCCTGCTGTATTGCCCGTGGGACCTCTGTGGCCCCTCCGTGGCCTTGGGACCCATGCCGCACTGGCCACGCTGCCCCTCTCTTCTCTGGCAAGACCTCTGTTTTGTCTGCCTGAGAGCTCCCGTGTCACCAGCATGCTCAAGTCATGCATGAGCGGGGACTGCTGCATGTCACTGTGTCATCACCAGCGTGACAGCTGCCATGTCAATGCCACTCCGGCCCGTGCTTCCTTCCCCCTCCCACGTGCAAGGCGAAAGGCTGGCCAGAGAGGACAGAGCCTCACTGCAAAGGGCGGGGGCTGGGGTTCCCCTCCTGAGTCTAGCCCACCCCTTTGCTCCTGCACCGGGGTCTGACTCCGCCCAGGGAGCTGTGTGCCAGGAACCCCCCAGGGCCAGCTAGTGCCCCCTGAGCTCTCACCTCTGGTGCTTCTAGTCTCCCCCCCACTCCCCGCCATCCTCCTGGATCTCAGGGCCACCCCAACTCAGAAAGGGGGACATGGGGGCTTGTCGTTACTGGTAGATAGATACACAGAACTAGAAGCGTGCCAGGGTTCAAAACCATTTTCTATGACCTCTCAAGCGATGTCCCAGAAACTTCCAGAAAGCAGACGCAACTCCTGGGAAATCTCCCTTTGGTCCCAAGCAGAATGGGGAGGAGTTTTGGATTGCATGTTCCTTGGAGGCACTGCCGAGGTTGCTGGCTGGTGGAGGAACTTAAGGCTTCTGGAAGAAAAGGCCTGCAGCCTCCCACTCTCCACTGCCACCCCGAGACACCAGGACATTGGTGCATGGGGTCCCCGCTGGGGGCTTGGAGTGGGAGGAGTGGAGAGTTAGAAGGTTTCTCTCCCCAGGATGTCAAAATATTTGCGCAGGGGAGAAGCGTCTGGTGCGTCCTCACAGACAGCAGCTCTTCCGTGCCAGACTAGGAAAGGAGGGGCTCTGCCAGGCCAGAGGCAGGGTCTCCGCAGGGCTCTGCATCCTGACCGTGCACAGAGTCGGTTCTGGAGCCACCCCACTGGGCGCTGGGCCGGACCACCCAACCAAGCCAAGCCAAGGTCCATCTCTTCGCCCAGTTCAGGCCTGCGGGTGCTTCCTGGCTTGGCTCCTGGCCCTGCCGCTCCTCCCAGGCTTCCTGGAACTCCGTCTGTGTTGCCCCAGAGCCACCACCCTGCATGCCGTGTCCCCTCGAAGAGCACTTACGGTCTCAGGTTCACCTGCTCGGCTCAGCCCTCAGCCCTTCCAGCCCTGGTCTCCCCGCTGGAAGCTGAGCTACCTCTTTGCAGACACTTTCTTTCCAGACCTTTGCCTCGTGCCATGGAGAAGCATGGGGACCGGTGGCCTCCTCCCCGGCCCTCCTGCTGCTTGACCTCTTCTCCTTGGGCTGCTGGCCTCTGCCCGTCTGTCCTCTCTTTCTGCCTTCTCCACGTGTCTCCCTTTCAGTCCTGCCGAGCACCCACCCCTTCAGCCTAAGCCTCCTTGCCCTAAGGTCCTGGTTCCCCCCTTCCCGGGTCAGTAGCGCCCAAGGAGGGAGGCGCCATACAGCCTGAGGGGGTCACGGCCCTACACTTGGCCCCCAGGCCCTGAGCAGCAGCCCTCCCCCACCCAGGAGAAGGAGGAAGAGGGGATTTTGGAATTCCCTCTTGTCCCCTGGGGTGCTAACTGCTGTTTAGCCACTGGTTTCCCAAAGAGGAAGTAGGAGCCGAGATGTGCAGCACCTGCCAGTCTCCCACCAGGGCCCATTTACAGCTGCCAGTGAGATGTCACTGGGGGTGGAGATGTGACAAGGCTCCTAAGGGCTCTGCCGAGCCAGCCCTGCCCTGCCCGTCGGTCCCCGCAGGCTGCTCCAACAGCTCCAAACCAGCCCCTTCTCCTGAACTCAGAACCCATTACCCACATCTGCTATCCAGAAATTAAATAAAAAGCTGGGGCCCCCGGGGTCACAGACTCCAATTCGGCTACCTCCTCCTCCAAGAAAGAGACAGATGCCATGGGCGCTGCCGGAGCGAGCTCAGATCGACAGACTTAGAGCTTTGAGTCATCTGTAAACCCAAAGCAGACTTCTTTCTGCTCCTCTGTCCCCACCCAAGGGGCCATTTCATGCCCCCAGCCCTGCCTGCGGCTCCCTGCCTCCCTCACTATCCCAGCCCGCCCGCCCTCCCTCCCCGGGGGAGCCCCTGGGAGACTCTGAACCATGTTGGGCCTTAGCCTCAACACCTCCCACCTCGCCACCTCTCTTTTCCAGCCCTGCCGAGCAGGCATCGGCCAGAGAAAAGCTCTGGGGGACAGGGAAGGGGCGACATCAGGAAAAGAAAGGGTGCGGATGTGCCCAGAGGCTCCGGGGCCCCAGGGCCAAGCCTTCCCGGCTTCTGACTTCAGCCTCATCCGTATGGGCCTCTCCCTTCAAGGATGAACATTGAAGGCCGGGTGGATGTAGGAACCTGGCATAAGACTGGCGGCACCGGACACCCCCGGTCGGCCCCGGGGCCTCTGTCTTCAAGCCTCCGACCTGTGTTGCAGACCAAGAGCTGTGTGAGGAGGGCTGGACCAAGTTCCAGGGCCACTGTTACCGCTACTTCCCCGACCGCGAGAGCTGGGTGGATGCGGAGAGCCGGTGTCGGGCCCAGCAGTCACACCTGAGCAGCATTGTGACCCCCGAGGAGCAGGAGTTTGTCAACAGTGAGTGTGGGGGGCCTCACCCACCAGAGGCTGCAGGGGTGGGGGCGGGGGGAGCGGTGCAGCGGTGCAGGGAGGGAAGGAAGGGTGTTTCCGCAGCCAGGGCTGCACCCGGAAGCCCACTACAGGCCACAGCCAGGGCCAGACTAACACCGTGGCTGTCACCAGTCCACACACACCAGCCTGGGCGGTGGCCGGAGCGCACTCCAGCCGTGCGTGTGCTGAGAGCCTTGTCAGGGCCTTGGAAGCAGGTGGCAAGCTCCTAGGAGCCCACCCGCCTCCTGCCGCCCCTCCGTCCCCTCTGCCTGTGTGAGCTCCCGTTCCGCAGGCGCCCCCAGGGTGTCCGGTGCCATGCCCAATGCCCCCGCCTCTCTCTAGACAACGCCCAGGACTACCAGTGGATCGGCCTGAATGACAGGACCATCGAAGGGGACTTCCGCTGGTCAGATGGACACTCCCTGGTGAGTCCTGGGGAGAGCTGGCGGCCCAGAGCAGGGGACCAGAGACGCCCCCAGAGAGGGACGTGTGACTGGGAGCCCTGGGGGCAGGGACTGTGTCTCGTTCATCTCTGCGTCCGGAGACCAGCCCAGCGCAGGGCGAGTTGAGTCAATACTGGCCTGGGAAGAGGGGGATGAGGAAGGCAATGACAGAATGAAGGCATACCACCAGGAGGGCCACATGGACGTTGAGAGGGCTTCCTCGTCCCCAAAGGACTTGAGTCTGCCCAATATAGATGCAATATAGATGCCAAGTTGACGGTACATGTAGGTCAACTGAGGACATCGGGGAAGGCTCCCTGGAAGAGGTGAACGGCCACAGAGCCCTGTCTTTACTGGCCAGTCCTACCCAAGCAAGGCAGCAGCGAGGCTGGGACCCTGCTGGAGGGGGAGCGGCCTGGGCTCAAGGTGAGGGACTGAGAAGAAGGCGGGGTCAAGCTCCTGCCTTATCCTTACCCCTGCCCCCCTCCACCCCACCCCTGCAGCAATTTGAGAATTGGCGCCCCAACCAGCCGGACAACTTCTTTGTCAGCGGAGAGGACTGCGTGGTGATGATCTGGCACGAGAAGGGAGAGTGGAATGACGTCCCCTGCAATTACTACCTGCCCTTCACGTGCAAAAAGGGCACAGGTGAGCGGCCGCCCGCTGGGGGGGCCGGGGGGGTGGGGGCGTCCAGCCTGGGTGCAGTCAAGACAATAGCCTCCTGCTGTGGGACCTGGGGCGGGTCCCCTTGGCTCCTGGCTGCTGATGGCCCCTCACCGCTGGTCTGGGGGGAGGGCGTGTCCCAGGGCCAAAGGCAAGAACAGGTCCACTCTTAGGGACTGTTGACAGGGACAGGTGAGGGTCACAGGCTAGAGGACAGACCGGCCCCTACACACACACACACACACACATGCACATGCACACACACACATGCACACACGCAGTTCCCTGGGCACCAGCACAGAAAGTCACCTGTGATGGCACGGGAGTCCCCGTTCTACTTGGCTGTCAGGCCCCGGTCCTCAGCTGGGAGTCTGTGGACACAGAACTCGCCCATCCTTTCCATCCTCTTCCCTGTATCGGCTGTCTTCTTCTTTTTAATGTTTATTTATTTTTGAGAGAGAGAGAGAAGGAGACAGGATCTGAAGCGGGCTCTGTGCTGACAGCAGAGAGCCTGATGTGGGGCTCAAACTCACGAACCATGAGATCACAACCTGAGCCAAAGTCAGACGTTTAACTGACTGGGCCACCCAGGCGCCCCCCTATACTGGCTGTTTTCGTAAAGAAGTCACGGGCGATCTGTCTGGCTCTGCCCACTATTCCCACCTTTCTCGCTCCGTATTGTCTTTTCCTCGTCCCCTCCAGACCCTCCTTTTATTCCCGCCCTGCTGGTCTAAGTCGCCGAGGACCGCAGACATTATAACCAGTGGTTTCCAGGTTCTCAGCACAGCATGAAAATGCCCCTTTGCCAGCCACCAGGGCTGGTGGCCAAGCGGCCAGGCTCCGTGCCCCTTCTTGGGCTCTGGGCAGTGTCGTCGCAGCTACAGGGGGCCACACAGGCTCGTCACCGCATAAGCCATGACGAGGGACCCTCCGAGAGCTCTTTCTGAAGGGTGTTTGCTCCTCAGTGGCCTGTGGAGACCCCCCGGTGGTGGAGCACGCCAGGACCTTCGGGCAGAAGAAGGACCGGTATGAGATCAATTCCCTGGTTCGGTACCAGTGCACGGAGGGCTTCGTCCAGCGCCACGTGCCCACCATCCGGTGCCAGCCCAGCGGGCACTGGGAGGAGCCTCGGATCACCTGCACAGACCGTGAGCACCAGCCCCTGTCCACCCTCAACGGGCACAGTGTTAGATCCCGCCACCCTGTCCCCCTTCCTGTCCAGCAGCACAGCGGTGGCCCCTCCTGGGGATCCTGAATGCCAGCCGTCTGCACCATCCCTGGACTCAATCCCACTCTCTCCCCGTGCCCTCAGGGAGGGCTCGCTTTCCCAGAGACAAGGAAGGAAAGAGCAGGAGGCCTCCTTTCCTTTCCGACGGCACCTTAAAGCCCCTTAGCCCAAGTTGGTGCCAAGTAAATCAAAACCAGAGAGTAGGCAGATCAGGTGGCCTTCTTGAGCCCATGCTGTCTGCAGCAGACAAGGGGCGAGTGGGGAGGGGTGAGGCTGGCCTGCTTCCTTCTAAGCGGCCAGGACTCTCCCGTTGCAGCCTCCACATACAAGCGCAGGCTACAGAAGCGGAGCTCCCGGGGGCCCCGGAGGAGCCGCCCCAGCACAGCCCACTGAAGGCATCCAGGAGGCGCCCAGGATGCTGAGCCCAGGAGCCTCGCCAGGCTGACATCCCTCACGGATGGTGTCCTCTTCTTGTCGCTTTCTGTCATATAAGGAATTCCATTAAAGAAGGAAAAAAAAAACAAATCCCACATTGTGTATGCACCGCCCCACCCCACCCCCAAATCGCCAAAACTGCATCTGATTTCCCCCCCAATGCCAAAGCCAAGCAAGCGTATTGTAACCCATGGACTGAGATTAGAGACGTTTCTTCAATCTCCCGTTGTGCCTTTCCAGGGACCAGCGCAGGGACAGGGGGAGAAGGGGAGGGGTTAAGTTAAATAAAGAAGATTATTTTTTGTTTCCTGACTTTATCCAAAAGCAATGCAATCTTTGGTTCTTTCGCCCCCAGGGAGAGCTAGGGAGGGGGGAGGGAGGGGCAGGAGGCACTGCAGCCCGAACCGAACCGCAGCTGAATGTACTGGATGAGGACCCCGGCGTCTCTCCATCTGCATCCAGGAGGGAGAAGCCTGGGAGAGAGGGTGTGGGTTCCGCCGAGGGTGAGGGGGCAGGAGAGAGCTATTGAGGGGTCTTCCGCTGCGTGGGGGTCAGGTTCCCTCCCAGGGTCTCTCTGTCAGCATACCCTCACCCAGGTCTGCCGCCCAGTGGGTGTCGATCTTGGCTGGGCTGGGTTGGGGGGGCACTTCCTTTTCAGGGGGAGTGCCCCCCCAACCCCTCTCCCCCTCCCCCACCCCCGGGACCGTGCAGGCACCAGAGTTCCGTGCACCTATTTATATTTTTGAAAACGAGATTATGATAATTATAATAATAAAGACATTGGAAGAGATCTATTTCTTTTCTTTTCCCTTCTTTTTTTAAAGAGAAGGCAACTGTTGGTCTGAGGACTCCTGAAGGGGCTCTTAGGGAATGGAGGCAGTGGGGACACCTTTTGATCAAATGATCCCGAACTGGGTGAATCTCGTCTGTTCAGAAAGCCTGGAAAAGTCAGTCACACCTGTTGTGCGTTATTTTTGTAAGGGTGCCTGTGCGTTGGATAGACTGTGTGTGTGTGTGTTTGTGTGTGAGAAAGCCAGTGGGTGCTGTGTGTGGATTTGCAGGCTGGCACACGGTCAAAGGACAACTCAGATGAGACATCTGGTCACTTTGCATGGTCTGGTTGATGTCACACTGCTCACAGAGGGGTTGGTTGGTAAAGTAAGTCCAGAGCGGAAGCAAAATCAGGATTTATAAGAGAACAAAAACTGGAAACAAAAGACAGCCTGGAAACGGGGAATCTTTGCTTACACGTATTTGTGGTTGGCTAGTTAGCAGGGCAGTAGCCAAAAGATCTGGGCATCCTGCCCTTAAGCAGGCTGTAGGATATCACCGGAAACTACTTCAATCGCTTATGGATCCCGCAGCAGCCCTGGAGTTGAGCCAGAGCGTGCATGCCAGGCCCTGTCCCGCCACCAGCCTGCTCCTTAGGAGGCTAAGTTGGTGCCGCTCTGCCCCGTCACACTTGCTCAGCAGCGTGTGTGTTGGCAAGTGTGTCTGAGTGCTGGTGAGTGCGTGCTGGTGAGTTTGCTGGTATCTTTTCGGGGGTGTATGCGTGTGGTCGAGTATTTATTGGTGAATATATACAAGGGTCCAGATCAACCTACAAGTCTGGACAAAAGTAGAGGGTTACAGGCATGGTGACATAGAAGGGACACAATAATTATATAATTGATGGATTGATGCTGGGAGTACAGCTCAGTCTGTGGTTTTCACACGTGAGCCTGCATCAGGATCAAGAGGGTTTGTGACTCCGTGGGTCTGGGGTGGGGCCGAGAAATTTGCGTTTCTGGTAATTTCCCAGGGATGCTGCCTGGCCATACTTTGGGAAGCAAGGGCCTACTGGAGAACGGACTACATAACCTACTGAGGGTGCCTGAGGTGTGCCTGAGCAGAGGCAGCGGGCTTCCTGAGGCCAGGGGAGGGGGAGCAGAGGGTGAGACACAGAAGGGGCTGGTCTGGAGATCCTCTGGGGACGCACAGCCTTCTCTGTCTCCTGAGAGGCACCTCCGTCTCTTCTGGGCGCAGACACAGAGCCTGGGAGTGAAGACGGTGGCAAGGCAGGCTGGGGCCTCCAGCTGCAGGGCCAGCGCCCCCACAGGGCGTGCCACAGGGCAGGTGAGCCACACCACAGCGCCCCTAAGGTGCAGCTCACGGAGATTCCTGGTACAGAACTGCCTCCCGTGCCCCCGGGGCAGGAAGATGAGCCTCTGAGACTGAAGGAAGCAGAGAACTAGGCACAGGGTGGGGTCTCAGCACCATTTATTGTCCCAAGAAAGTACACACACCTGAGGGCCACTCCCCAAACAGGGAAAACTGAGAACAAAATACAGATTCCTTGGTATGGAGAGAGAAGGTAAAAAGGGGGAGGGAAATCGCTTCCTTTCCTGGGACTTCAGAGAAGCCTAGGGACCTGCTTCCGGCCCCAGCTCCTCAGGGGCACTGACCTGGGCCAGCAGCTTCGCAGAGAAGTGGGAGCAGGCAGGGGACCACAAGGCCCCGCGCCCAACTCCAGGGACCCCGGACACCCTCCCCTGGCCCCAGGATGAGGGGTAGGGGAGCCGTGGCCACCACGTGTCATCGCCCGCTCTGGGCCCCGGCCTCCCTAAGGCAGGGACAGGGACTACGTTCAGCGATGGCAGAGAGCCCTCGTGAGCCCATGAACCTCCAGTGCCCTGGAGGAGAGGGGCAGAGGGGTTCCTGGGGAGAGGGGAGAGCCTTGTGTCCACCTGAGCAAAGGGAGGATTTGGAATCTTGGATTTACAAAACAAACAAAAACACAGCAATTAAAAAAAATTAATTTGAGAAGTATCAAAACAATACAAACACTGACCCAAACTGTAAGGTACAAGGCACCGCTCAATAAATAGAGCCCGCGCGGTGAGGGGGCGGGGACTCGCGCGGGAAGGGGAGTGGCTAACGCCGGAGGGGCGGGGACTAGCGCGGGAGGGGCGGGGACTAGCGCGGGAGAGGGCGGGGACTAGCGCGGGCGGTAGCAGTAGACGCCATACGTGCGGCTCTGCGGGTCTGGGAAGCCGAAGCTTCGGACACCCGGCGCCAGGGGACCGCAGTTGGGACGCGGGCGAACCACAGGGTAGCGGGCGCTGCCATCTGCCAGCCAGCCGGCGTCACAATGGTCCAGGCCACGGAACTTCCAGGCGGCAAAGAGCTGGCCAACCTTGGCAATCCGGGCGCCGTCTTCCCGGCAGGCCTCCTCTGCCTCCGCCAGGGTCAACTTCTCGGGGTGCTCCAGGTAGTACACCTGCCCTGTGGGAAAGCGGGGCGTGAGGTGGGGGGCAGCGGAGGGGGCGGCCAGAGGGGACGGCGAGGGGCTGCAGAAACGCCAGCCCATCCAGACCTCACCCAACAGACCTGGCAATTATGAACCCAGAGGGCTGCCAGGCCGTGGGTACTCTTGGGATGGCTTCCGGTCCTGATCCCTTCTCTGAGGGTCCCATCCCACCTGCGGTGGGGCTGGGGTCCCTCCAGTGGTGTCTGTGCTCCACCCCACCCTTAATCGCACCCTGGGTGGGCACCCCACCTGGACTGGACCAGAGTCTCTCACCCATTTACTAAGCACCTACTATACGTGCCAGGACACTCTTCTGAGTGACAATGAATCAAGGTCTGTTTTTGTTTATCTTCCCAATAAACGATCCTCTTTGTGAGGACAGACCCTGCTTTGTCTGTGATGCCCAGAGCCTCCTCTGGGCCCCAGCACGCGCTAGGCTCTCAGAACGTGTCTGCTGAGCGATTAAACCAGTGATCCGTGTGAAACAGCAGCAAAGCGCTCAAACCTCAGCCAATCATGGCTCCAAAGCCTGCAGGGGCTCCAGACCTCCCGGTGAGCTGGCAGACAGGTCCCAAAGGCCCCCAGATCCTGCCCACCGCCCCCTAGCCTGTGCCCGGCCGGCCGCGGCACTCACCCTTGAGGGCCGCAGAGAAGCAGAATACGTCGTAGCGGTGCAGGCGGCGGTGCCGCGGGCCGTAGCTGCGCACTCCGGGTGCCAGGCCCAGGCCCCCGCAGCGCTGCCGGGCCAGCGTGACCGGGTACTGCACCGAGGCGTCCTGCAGCCAGCCTGCGTTACACCAGTCCAGGCCCTCCTCCCAGGCCCGGAAGAGCTGCTCGAAGGAGGCCACCACGGCGTCCTGCTCCTCACATGCCCGCTGGGCCTCGTGGAAGTTGAGCTGGTAGCGCCCCCGGGGGTGCTGGTAGGGAAAGACCACGCCTGCGGAGGGAGGGAGGGAGGGAGGGAAGAGGGGCTGGAATGGGTGGGCAGGGGCCCAGCTGGCTGGAGACCCCAGTCCCTGCCCCCAGCACTCGGGAAACATGTGATTAGCTTGTTAAGGTCATGATGAATCAGCCAGTGAATGTCCCCAAGTATGGAGTGGGAATGAATGCCACCTAACTCCCAGGGCCGTCGCAAGAACCCCATAGCCTTGGACTCAATATGTCCCTCCCCCGCTCCCCACCACCTCCGAGACCATATGCCGAGATCCTGAGGCCTGATGTGATGGGATCAGGAGGCTGGGCCCTCAGGAGGCACTTAGGTCATGAGAGTGACAGCCTCATGAAAGAGATGAGTGCCCCCCTGTCAGAGACCCCCCCCCCGGGAGGTCCCTTGCCCCTTCCATCGTGTGAGGACAAGGCGAGCAGTCTGTGACCTGGCAGAGAGCTCCCGCCTACCCATGCTGGCACTCCCCCGCCTCAGCCCCACCATCAGGGATGAGGAACGTGACCCCTCCGGCCACCACGTGGACTAGGGAGGTGGGTGCGATGGTAAAAGCCCTTGACTTGCATTTTATCTTCACCTCCTTAGAAGGAGGTACAGGGGGCGTTACCCGCATCCCTCATGTCCCATGGGAGGGGACAGGAGGTCCTAGGGGTGAGACGTCTACCCAGGATGCCGCGGCAGGGAGGGGGTGCGTGTGAGCCCCCCCCCCCACGGCTCTCCGTCTGCACCAGCTGTCTCCCTAACAGGGTGGGAAGATCTGAGGACACACAGCCCCGTCCCAGGGACAGGGAAGGGACTGTCCCCCCTGGAGCCCACACACAGGGTCTGGCTACTTTGGACAGCACTGGGTTGTGATGGCTGGTTTGGTTTTGTCTAGGTTTTTTTCATTAGAAGAATTTTACATAAAAATCCAGAGAATTTCACGTAAAAATATGGGAATGTCAAATCAGAAACCCTGGGTGCATGGGTGGGGTCTGCCTCTGGGCCTGAGCGGGGCACTCCTCTGGGACAGGATGAGGGTCCAGCTGCGTGTCCCGGTCCCCACCCCTCCTGTCACTTGCACTGGGTGGCCTCCTTGGTTTCGCTGGTGTCTCAGCCCCATCTTTAATTAGCTGTGGGCCCAGCTCCTGCTTTCCTCCCTCTGGGTGGGCCAGAGGGAGTAGTGGGTTCTAGAGCCCCAAGGCCTGGGGTCAGTGTCCTACACTCCCATTCATGAGCTGTGTGATCCTAGGGAAGTTCCTTGACCCCCCTGTGCCTCTGTCTCCTCATCTGTAAAACAGGGGTGATGCTAACAGTAGGGGTGGTCTTGACCCTGTGCCTGCCTGATGCACAGAGTTCTAGACGGTGTCTCAGGGGCTCACCCCGCAGCTCCAGCTCCACGAGGCCACTCTCGTCCTCCAGCCCATCGATGACCTCACAGCGGTAGCGCCCCGAGTCCTCCAGCCGCAGGTCCCGGATCTGCAGCGACGCTTCGCGCTCCCCGCCCTGTGGCAGGCGCACCCGGCCACGGTAGTCTCCAAAGGAGCGGTGCCTCAGCCCGATGGCCACCAGCACGTCCTGCTCCGGGGTCCCGTCCTCCGACAGCTTCCACCACTTGATGCGCACGGGCCTCGGGGACAGCAGGGCCGGTTCGTAGCGGTAGCGGCACGGCAGGGTCACATTGGCCCCGCGCTGGGAGAACAGGGTCTCCTCGGGCGTCTCCACCACCAGCTTCACCCCATTAAAGATGCCTGCGGGAGAGGCGGGGTGCAGATGGGCACCTGGGTGGCACACGAGGACCCCTGTGACGGCCATCCCCAGTCCCGTCCCCAGCTCCCTCCGGGCTGGAGCTGCGGCTCCTACCAAGGGGGGCTCTGTGTCCCCTCCCCCTTGAATCCGTGCTTGCCACTTGCTTTGACCAATCGAATGTGGCAGAGGTGACTGTTCCGTTGTGCCTGCTCTGAGCCTGGGCTCCAGGAGGCCCGGAGGCCTCGGCTCTTTCTCGGAACCCCGCCAGCCTCCATGAGAACGAGGCTGGGCTCACCCGCCGGAAAAGGAGAGCCCCACGTGGAGCAGGGACGAGCCCTCCCGGCGAGGCCGTCCTCGGCCAAGCAGCCTCCAGCTGACCTGCCCGCCGACTGCAGGCCCAGGCTGCGCTCATTCAGGAGCGAGGAAGTGGGCGCCGGCCCACAGTGCTGACCCAGGGAGTGAGGAGCAGAAAACAAACAAAAAACCCAAAAACTATCAAACAAAAAACATAGCAGTTGTCTTAAACCATTAAGTTTGTGCATAAGAAGCTAACTGATGTAGCAGGTCGTAAGAGCACCCCCATATCAGGGGGCTGGTTGGGACTCGGGGCGCCCTGAGCGTCCTTCCCTACCACGTTGGCCACGGGAGAACACAGTTTGCCCTTCACTGTCCGTCCATCTGTCCTCCGTGATTCTCCCCCAAATATCGAGAAAGCCAGGTGAGAAGAAGCAGGACTTCCCCAGGAGACAACACTCAGGGCTCACGGGTCCCAATAAACACAGAGCAGCAGGAGGGAAGAGGCTCCCTGCAGAGGACCTCATGCTGCAAAAGTCAGATGCTCTGGTGCAGTGGTTCCCAAAGTGGGGTCCCCGAGGCAGCAGCAGCAATATATCTGGGCACCCGTTACGAATGCAAACTCCCGGCCCCACCCCAGACCTCCTGAACCAAAAACTGGCAGAGGGGCCCAGGGATCAGTGTGTTAGCAGCTCTCAGGGGACTTGGCTGGTCACTCAAGCTGGAGAAAGGACATGCTCTGGGCCGGCAGGAGGCACAGAGGCCCCAGGCTGAGAGGCAGGTCAGCCAGGCTTGTGTGTTGGCTCCAACTTTCCAC
>PISW01005217.1:25411-78815 GCA_004023785.1 Mungos mungo
GGGGGGGGGGGGGGGGGGGGGGGGGGGGGACTGTATTCTATGAAGTGATGACAAGATTCCCAAACCACATGTATAGCAGGAGGTTAAAGACAATCTTAATCACACGGAGAAGGCTGGAGGGATATACCTAAAAACGGTAGCAATGGTTCCCCCAGATGGGGGCAACTCTGTGATTTTGTTTGCACGTATTCAGAGACTGAAGGTAAATGGTGAAATCACGGGTAGAAAGTTTCGGTTTTTAAGTCTCCCTGAATCTCATTCAAGGAGTGTTTCTACAAAAAAGTACATTCTAAGGCACCGGAGGGTGGGAGGTCAAATCGTCGTGCCCCAAGTCATCCAGGTCCTAATTCCTGGGACCTGGGAGGGTCACCTTCTACGGCAAAGCGGGCTCTACAGGACGCTAAGTTAAGGATTGCAGTCACAAGTGTGTGTTTAGAAGGAGGCGGAGGAGATGGGACTATGGACAGAGAAGGCGTGGGATTGGGTGATGCAGCTCTAAGTCAAGGTCCGTCAGCAGCCACCAGACACCGGGAGGGACAAGGAACAGATTCTCCCCGAGAGCCTAAGGGAGGCTCATGTCAGGACCCAGGCCCAGAGTGCTGGGAAGTGTCCGTCCCCTCGGCCCTTCCACAAGGTCCAATCTCAGCGTGGGTTCTTACGATCTGCGTGCCCTGGGAGGCTGGCTCAGCTCTGTGAGTGTCCGTTTCCTCATCTAGGAAATGAAATCACCCACAGGATCTGTTTCCGGTGCTGCGGGGGCAGCCAGCGTCAGCTCGGCCTGGTCGGTGCCCTCAATGGTAGGGTTGTTAAGATTGCCTAGAGGTCAGGTGTTTGTGAGAATTATGAGACCACGTATGGAAGGCGCCTAGAAGCGTGCCTGACACATAGTAGGTGCACAACACATGCGAACTAAAAAGTCACCTGCCCTGGGACTCCTGGGAGGCTCAGTTGGTTGAGCGTCCGAATTCAGCTCAGGTCATGATCTCACAGTTCATGGGTTCGAGCCGCACATTCGAGCTGACAGCTCAGCGCCTGGAGCCTGCTTCAGATTCTGCGTCTCCCTCTCTCTCTGCCTCTCACCCCCACACCCTCCCAAAATAAATAGTTAAAAATATATATTTTAAAAAGTCACCTGTCCAAAGCCACGTAGCCAGTAAGTGGCAAAATTGAGATTCAAACTCTCATCTGTCTAATCTCAAACCCCCCTTCCACTGAGGAACTCCCAAGAGAGGTCACATTTAAGCTGGATCTTGGAAAACTAGCAGGACTCTGGGAGTGTTCTTAAATGCACTGATGTCACGCACAGGTGATTGTCAAGTGCCTTTGGCTCCAATGCGCTCAAGCCTGAGGGACTAGCAAATGGAGTAACTGAACCAGCCCTTGCGCTGATCTTAGAAATGCACCTGGTCCCCTGCACGGGGGGATAGGGAAGGGGCTGCTGGCTCCATGCCCTGTCCCCTGTCCCGGCCTGGAAACTGCACATCACGGCAGGAGCCAGGAGAGGTCTTGGTCACCCGGTGGAGCTCAGAGCCAGACCCAGGAGGCCGCCCACCTTCGCCGTGGCCGGTGCCCGGGTCCCGGCCGTTGGGGGTGTTGGAGTAGTAGAAGCCGTTGTAGAAGGGCAGCCCGGAGACCCCAGGCAGCAAGTACAGCAGGAGCAGCGGGCACATGGCGTCGCACACGGCTGCAGTGCCAGGGGGTCGGGGCACGGCTGGAGCCAGGGGCAGGCTGCGAAGAGGAGAAAAACCAGTTAGGGAAGCCTGCTGTGGGGGTGCACCCATCCACTCACTCACCAGGTCATTCTGGAGCATCTGCACGGCAGACCCTGTTCCCCGAGCGGAGAAGATGCCCTGGAGGAGGCCAGGTCGCTGCCCTCAGGGCACTGCCCCTCTGCAAGCACGATGGGCCACCAGGAAGCCAGCAAAGAGAGAGGAGCCAGGAGGAGACAAAAGTCCTGGAGAAAATGACACAGGGCGATGGGTGGTGTCAACAGTTTGCAAACCGGACGTTTGAAGTTGCAAAGTTGTGAGCAGCGTTTCTTAAAGACTGATCACAGAGACGAGACTGGAAAATCTCGGGGTGCATTTGTGTTTCGTGAGGGGCGTCCTGCATCGAGGAGCTTTTGTTTCAGTCCAGAGATGTCCTTTGTGGTGGGGGGGTGAGGGGGAGAACAGGGAGGTCACATTGTGAAATTTCTTATCCTGAGTCAAGGTCAAAAACAAAAACCCATTCCGACTTTGGTGAAGACATAAGTAAAAATAGGTAGGTAGTCCGTGGCTGTAGTTTATTTTTTTTAATATTGTATTTAAATATTATACCTTGATTACTGAGGGGGTTTGGTGCGCACACACTCCCACCCCCACCCCCCACTTATTTTGCACGCAAGGCTGATGCTTCGCTCACCTGTCCCTCATCACCATTTGCCGAGCGCCTAAGGGTTTAAAAGACCCGCAGCCTCGGACGCCCTCAGTGCAGAGACGGGAGCTGTGTGCGGCGGGTCGGGGGACGGGTACAGGAGGAGCGTGAAAACGCAGACCTGGACGTTAGCCAGCTGGAAAGGGCACTAAGGTGTCCCCAGCCAAGGGCAGGGCAACCACAAAAGCCCAGAGGCTAGAGGGAAGGGGAGGGGGGCTGAGAATGTGCTGGAAACTCCCCATCTGTGCCTTTCTCTGTCCTGCTCTGATCTCCGGTGGCTTCTGTTGGGGGATGGGGGGCCGGCTTCTGGCTTCCAGCGGGCTCCTCTCCCCAGCACCTGCTCTCACAGGACCTGTAACCCTCTTTCCTCCCCCTTCCCCTCCCAAGACTTTTGCGGGGGGGGGGGGTGGGCAGTGACTGCTACTGCCTGTCTTCTCCCTTGTCACCCCTGCTCTTGAAGCCAGCCAGTCCCTCTCCATTAGAGTCTCTTTAGTGGAACCACCTAAGGTGAATTCTTCCAGCCATAGACCCTGGCTGAGCAAGGGGAGAGGCAGTGAGCCCTTGGGGCCCAAAGACCAGAGTTCTCCTTCTCTCCTTTGTCCTAAAGCCCCTGGGTGCCAGGAAGGGCTGTAAGCAGAGGGGCCACAGGATCAGACAAACCTCTTAAAAGCCCCCCCCCCCAGTAGAGGCTAAAAGGAAAGGGGAATGTGAGGTATCGAGGCCAGGGCGGCAGCGGGTATTGGGAAGTATGATCCTGCAACAACGTGGAAAAACACTTAGGGTGTAATTTAAGATGGACAAAGCAGATGTAAGAGCTGCCACCCTGCTATGACTGTAAGGTGGTGGCCTGTGAGTGCATGTTGTGTGGCAACCAGATTGGGAGGGAACAGCGAGAGGAGTTGGAGGGGAAAAGCAGCGGGTCGGGAGGAAGGGGGGGGGGAAGAAAGGGGCACCTAGGTGACTCAGTCAAGCATCTAACTTCTGCCCTGGTCATGATCTCACAGTCTGTGGGTTTGAGCCCCATGTCAGGTTTAGGGATGACCTCAGTCTGCTTCAGGTTGTCTCCCTCTCTGCCCCTCCCCCACCCATGCATGTGAGCTTGTGCTCTCTGGCTCCCAAAGGTAAACAGACGTTAAAAATAAACCACAGAACCTGTAAGGGTGGTCGGATTATGCAGGGAACCGTCTTGTTTCCAGAACAGTTAGGAACTCTTGGGGGAGAGTTAGGGGGGGAATATGCAGGAAGTTCAGAGGTAGAATGCACTTCTTAGACCCCTCTGTAGAGAGCCCGAAGCCCAGATCGCCCCCTGGGTTGGGCATTACAGTTAAGACCCCACCCTTCCCAGATCTCGCCTCTTCCAAGAGGCCCCAGATGACCCTGCTAAAGCCTCGCGGGGACTTGGATCAGGGCGGCCCCAGCACAATCAGGCCACCTAACACAAGCCTGGAGGTAGGCAGGAAGATCCGGGTTCAAATCGCACCTCCAGTGCTGACCGGCTGTATGACTGCAGGCCTGTTTCCTCATCTGGGAAACCAAGGTCGTAAAACTCCGTGTCCTGCTTCTCCCCCGTGCGGTCTACTTTTCTACGGTAAGGGTTCTAGGCAGGTGCGCGACCGCTCAGCTGAAAGCTGTTTCCAGCCTCGCCTTGCAGCGAGGAGGGGCGGAGCTGGGCAGCGGGATGAGCGTGCCCCACACACATCTTCGGTTAAAACAGGGATGGGGGCACCTGGGTGGCTCAGTCGTTAAGCATCTCTTGATTGTGGCTCAGGTAATGATTTCAGTCTGTGGGTTCAAGCCCCACGTCAGGCTCTGCACTGACCGCTCAGAGCCTGAAGCCTGCTTCAGATTCTGTTTCTCCCTTTTTCTCTCTGCCCACCCCCACTGGCTCTCTCACTCTCTCAAAACATTTAAAAAAGGGGGCACCTGGGTGGCTCACTCGTTTAAGCTTCCAACTTCAGCTCAGATCCTGACCCGATAGCTCAGAGCCTAGAGCCTGCTTCAGATTCTGTGTCTCCCCTGCTCTCTCTCTGCTCCTCCCCTGCTCATGCTTTCTCTCTCAAAAATGAACCTTAAAAAAAAGTCCTTTACATAAAGTTAGGGATACGTTTTCCTAGTATTTTCTCTACCTGCTGGCAACCAAAGGGGCCACCTCAGTCTCAAAGACAAACTGCAGTCTGAGTGGCAGAGCCCTGCCCCAGCCCCGGCCCGGAACTTACACCCCGCCCCCTCCCCACACTGTCCTAAAACAAGCAACGCCCTACAGTAGTTCAGCCACTGCACCTTGAGTCTCTTTGTGAGCACAGCTTAGCCTCAGACCACCCCTGGCATAAAAATAACAGCGGAGTTTAATGAGCACTTTCCTCGTTTAATCACCCCCCCCCCAACTCCTGGAGGTGGAGCCGATTAGCAGCCTCCTCTTTGCGGGTGGGAAAACCAAGGCACACAGAGATGAAATAACCTGCCCGAGGCCCTCCAGCTAGGACGTGGCAGAGCTGGGATTTGAACCCCCTCCAGCTCCAAAGCCTGGAAGGAGCATGTCCCATTCAGGGAGGTGACGTGTGCAGAGCACACAGCTCGGAGCCTGGTAGGAGGTAGCTTCCTTTCCCTTCCTTGAGGTCCGTTTGCAACCGGGGAGGAAGGGGACTGAGGACTGTTGTTGAGCTGGATGTCACTCGGTCCACCCCATCCCCGGGAGGGGCTCCGGCGGAGGGGCTCGCCAGCCACGGTCTGCCATGTGACCAGCCAGCCACGGTCTGCCATGTGACCAGCAGCCCATCCGCCCCAGATGCCCCCCAGCGAGAAAGGGCTTCCCCTGGGATGAGCTAATGGAGGTGTTTCTGCTACAAAGTGAGACTTTTGTGCTGGGGGGATGCATATTTTTGGGGTCCCTTGGAGGCTCAGTTGGCAGAGCATCCGACTTCGGCTCAGGTCATGATCTCACCGTTCGTGGTTCGAGCCCTGCATCGAATTCTGTGCTGACAGCTCAGAACCTGGAGCCTGCCTCAGATTCTAGGTCTCCTCTCTGCCCCTTCCCTGCACTGTCTCAAAAATAAACACTAAAAAATTTTAATGCATGTTTTTGCATTAAATGCATTAAAAATAAGATGGGGGGAATAAAGTTGGGCAGATTATTCAAAACCTATGCAACTTTGTAACCAGAGTGTTAAGAAAACCAGGAACAGCCCTAATGAAAAACATCAGGACTGTTCAATCTCCACTGACCTCTGTACCCTGTCAATTAGCCCTTCAGTGTCCCCCCACCTTCACTCTCCCCCGTCCCCCTCCCCCAGACAAGTGCTTCCTCCTCTGAGATGTAGGTCTTCAGGGGACTGTTGGATACCAGTAGAAACTAGACTTACTGAAATTAAGAATCTGACCCAGGGTGAAGCTATCTTCAATAATTTCCTCCCCCCACCCCAAACTTGGGGGAACTTGCATTGCAACTTCCTCCAGATTCCTGCATTCACCTGAAAACTTTGTGTTAGGCAGTTACCCAGGCATCCCTCCCCCCCCAAACCTACTGCGTCCCTGAGTTGACATGGTGTGGAGTTTGGGTCTTGAGGTGGGACAGACAACTTAGTGGGAAGGGACACTGCATGATCCAAATTGGTTTGGTTCCTGAGTTTTTGGACCCTGAATGGCAGGGGCCTGGACAGTGACGGGCATCTGTGTGTGTACAAGAAAGGCACTTTCTGAGGACTGTGATCCTTAAGGAATCCGTCACTTGCTAAAGCTTGCTCTTCGTGAGAAATTCTGGGGGCGCCTAGGTGGCTCCGTCGGTTAAGCGTCCAGCTCAGGTCATGATCTCCCCACTCGTGGGTTCAAGCCCCACATCAGGCTCTGTGCTGACAGCTCAGAGCCTGGAGCCTGCTCCGGATTCTGTGTCTGCCTCCCTCTGCCTCCCTCTAAAAAATGTTAACACAGCCTGTTAAAGTCACTCCAAGATGTCAGCATGTCGAGAAAAGCCACCACTGGACTAATGCCATTCCAGGTTATGCTGACCTCTGCCCTGTTGCTCCTTCCACTGGGGAACGAGGTAATTCCTAGCTCAGAAACACGCCCTGAGGCAGGAAAAACTATAGCACCTTGTGGTGTCCTCCAGCGAGCTCCTGGGCACCCCTTCCCCGCCCCGAAGACCCCAGCACACACTCACAACCTCACCCCTGAGAATTGCACTTACGCCCGGGTGTGAGAGGGCTCCCGTGCCCAGCAGCTCCCTTGATCCTCCCAAGAGCCCCCAGCCCCCCCCCACCCCGCTCAGCAAGAATTTTATTCTCCCCAATTAAGCCACAGGTAATCAGAGGCACAAAAGCACAGAGCAAGTCTCTAAAGGTCACATGACCAGGACAGGCAGGACTCTGACCTCCGCGGCCACCCCCTGTCACGGTCTGTCTCCGTTAAGGCCCGCCTTCCACTCGCCAGTGCACCTTCACGGAGGCCCTTGCCTGTGGGTCTCCCAATATCAGAATTTTTATCTCTGTTGTACAGACAAGGAAACTGAGGTTCAGAAATGATGAGGTTACCCGGGTAGTAGATGGAGCTGGAATCGGACCTCCTTCACTCAGCGAGGGTTGATCACACACCCACCATGTGCCAGACACCGCTCTGGGCATGCCAGATACACATCAGAATCTTCCAGAAGCTCACATTTCCAGTGAGGGGAAACAGCACAAGGCAGGGCCTATGTAATGTCAACCACTGGATGTGACCGAGGCAGCCAAAGCTGGGGGGTTGGGGGGTGTGCCTGGAGACAGGATGGATCAGGAAGGCCTCCCTGAGAAGGGGACCAGCTTGAAGGTGTGAGCTTTGGAAATCCTAGGGAAAAGCATTCCAGGGGAGGGAACAGCAAGTGTAAAGCACTTTGGCAGGACTAGCCTGAAGTCCAACGAGGAGCAAGAGGGGGAGGGTGGTGGGAGGTGATGTCCACGCAGCCGTCGTGGGACCCCTGTGACCACTAAAGCGGCTCTCAGTGGAGGACCGCTATGAACCTGACTTGCATTCTAGAAGCCCCACGCAGGCGATCTCCCTCCCTCAGCTCAGGTGCCTGGCTGCCTTGTGGCTTCTCCTTTCCAGACCAAAACAGCCCTATTCTCCTCATTCCTTCCGGCCCCCCCTCCAGCCTGGACACACGCCTCTGCCCTACTCTCTGGTCTGTTAACGCTACGGCAGGGGCACCCGGCTGGCTCAGTCGATGAAGCATGTGACTCTTCATCTCAGGGTTGTGAGTTCGAGGCCCATGTTGGGTGTGGAGCCTGCTTAAAACAAACCAAACCAAACAAGATCATAGCAAATGGAGAGGTGTGACCTGGTCAATCTCTTTGCCGGATGCTAGCCCAGCAGTCCTGCACCCTTACGCTGGGAGGCAAAAGGGTCAAGACGGACAAAAGGAGTTCTGAACATAAGCCCCGTGTCCAGGAGCTATGCCCCTGATGAGAGCAGGGCCCCCTCTTCCAGCTCTTTGACGGGAGTGTGTGTGGCCCAGAAAGCCTGAGGTGACTGGGTGCCACACCCTCGCTGGATGATGCTGGGCCTGTCCTTGATCTCTCTGCACACCAGCTCCCCGCCTCCAGAGAAGACTTCCAGGGAAGCTCAAGGGTTGATGACAAACCACCACCCTGGACATTAGGCGAAAGCACAGAGCTGAGTCCTGATCCTAAGCCTCGAGTAGCAAATGCTGCTTAGCTGTGGCCCTGCCCCAGGCCCGCCTCTGACCCCTATCCCTGGGGAAGCAGGGGCCAGCGTCTGCTCCCCTCACCCGCCTACCCTGGACGCCAGCCCCTCGGATCCACCGGAGGCACCACCAGCTAGAAGAGCTGAGACAAAGCCCAGCCCAGTCACCCCGGCAGCTGGGGGCTCCCCAAAGGAGCTGGAGCTCTCCCACCAGACCCTACTGAGTGACCTCGAACAAGGTACCCAGCCTCTCTACATCTCCATGTCCTCCTCTGTAAGAACAAAAAAGGATGAATACTAGCACCTCCTTCTCGGGCTGTGGTGAGGATTCCACAAGATCAATTACGTCCAGTCCCATCTACGAGATCAATTATTTCCAGTCCCAATACATGGCAGGTGCCCGACAAAGTGGCGAATGCAGCTGGGTGGAGAACAGGGGGCGGATTTCAGGGTCTAGGGTCAGACTGGCCACTGGGTTCGGTCCTGGTTCCACCCAATTACTAACAGCGTATCAGTGGGAGCACCTGGCTGGCTCAGTCGCTAGACCATACGACTCTTGATCTCAGGGTGGTGAGTTCAAGCCCCACGATGGGTGTAGAGATATCTTAAAATCCTGGGGCGCCTGGCTGGTTCGGTTGGTTAAGCGTCTGACTTTGGCTCAGGTGATGATCTCACAGCTTGTGAGTCTGAGCCCTCATCAGGCTCTGTACTGACCGCTCAGAGCCTGGAGCCTGTTTCGGAGGCTGGGTCTCCCTCTCTCTCCCTGCCCACTCCCCACTCATGCCCGTGCTCGCTCTGTCTCTCAAAAGTGAATAAACATTAAATTTTTTTAATCGTTAAAAACCGTGTACCAGTGAGCACGCCACGGAGTTTCAATTTCCCCCTCTGGGGGGGGGGGTCACCAGTTCCAATCAGAAAAGATTACGGAAGAGAATGGAGGGTGAGCACTCCAAAGAGATTAGCTATTACTATTGTTAACAGCGTACAAGGCGGACTCTCCCATTACTTTGGTGGATCTTTCCCCCCTCTCATTGCCTAGGAGAGAAAGCAGCCACCCTCGCATTCCCTTGACTGTTGGGGAAACTGAGGCTAAGGGTGTGCAGAGGAGTGAAGAACGAAAGGCTGTATCTTTGGAGTTTTCTCTAACATCTGCCTGTTTACCAGTCTCCTGACCACCCATCCTTAGCTTCTCCCAGCACCACTTGCTTCGGGACCCCTCCACGCACCAGAATAAGCTGAATCCCACCTTGGAAGGAAGGCGTGCCACCCCCCACCCATTCTATGCTCCCTGTGCGGCCGAGAGCAGAGTCCCCCACGCTCCAGTAGGGGGCAGCATGCCCTCGAGGTCTCCGAAAGCCCGGCTCCGGGTGAGGAATTTGACTTCGGTGCCCCCGGTTTAGACAAGGCTGACAGGCGCCTTTTGAAACCTGCGGCCCCCGGAACGTGGAAGCCGGAGGTGTTTGCTGCCAGCATTCCCATCCCCCTGGCTCCTGCAGGGCGGCGGGAGAGAGGCCAGGGCGCCTCTCCATCACCTCCCCCTGCTGCCCAGAGCAGAAGCACTCCCGGAGGTCAGCCCTGGGGGGTCAGCACTGGGCACCGCGGTCGAGGCCGGGTCACAGGCCGCTGGGGCCACCCGGCGAGTTGGCGACAGCTGGGTCCAAGCGCCCGCGCTGTTTCCTTCCAGGACGACCCCATCTCCCACCCAGGGCGCTTCTCGCTGCCCTCCCTCTGCCCTAAAGCAGAAACCCCAGTGAACCCAGGCCTGAAACCGAGGGGCATCCTTTGCGCTTTCCCTGGGCAGAGGCCAAGAGGCGCAAGCCCGCCCCGGAGCACGCGACAGATGTCGCGGGGCTCATCGGGTTCCGCTGGGGATTTGCTTCCTCGTGGCGAGCCCTGGGGTTCCGAGCAAGGACCCCCGCACCCCCGCACCCCCGCACGGAGACCCGCGCGCCCCCGGGGCGATCAGAACCCAGCTCCGCCGGGGCCCGCGGTGCCCAGCGCGCTCCCCCTGCCCGCTTTCGCGACTCCGCCCGAGAGGCACGGGGCCCCGCGGGAGAACCCAAAGCGGGGTGTGGGGGATCCGGCCCTCATGGGGGCCCCAGGAGCCCGAGCTCCCCTGCACTACGCACCGTCCCCAGACGGCTCCTCGACGGCTGGAGCGCTCCCGGCCTCGGACGGTCCGGGTCCGACGGATCCTGAACAGCTTGAAGGGAAGCAACTGCGGACAAACCCCCGCGCTCCCGCCGGGCCAGCCCCTTAAAGGAACACACGCCCCTTTCCCTCCCGGGGGCTTGAGCCTAAAGGGAGGAGTCGTTGCCGACTTGGGCGGTCTCCAGACTCGGCTGGGGACCACCTCCGAGCCTCTGAGACGCTGCAAAGGGAACGTTCAGGAGTTGCCGCCCACATCTTAGGGAGTGAGCGGGGGATGGAAGAAACGCGTTACTGAGGGAGGTCCCAGTTAGATCACTCCCATTTCCCCCGAAAACGGGAACTCGGCAGCCCCCCCCCAGCACTCCTCAGGTGGGCTATAGCTGGCCCCCCACCTTTGAGAGATAAAAGTAAGTTTTCTGTATGCCTACCTTTCTCCCCCCATGTAAGACAAGAGGATAATGACCTCCGTCCAGAATGATTTTGGACTTCATGTTAAGTCAGTGCCAGGCTCGAAGATGCTGGCTTGAGCACTGTACTAAGTGAGGCTGGAATCCATGGTCTTGGGGGGGGGGTAGGCCAAGTTAGGGGTGCTCCCAGAGGTCAGCAGGGGCAGCCGAGGCTTCTGACTGGGGCTCCAGCAGCGGGAGGGCCCTCCCTTAGAACGCTGACAGCCTCCAATCAGCGTCCAGCATCCCCTCCCAGGACTGTTTGGACAGGGTGTTTGGTTTCCGTCCTGGCCGACAAGGCTTGGACAGTTTTCCTCCCAGAAGCCTAGAGATCTTTCAACCCTAGCCGGGAGAAGGGGCACAGGCTCACTGAATCTAGAGTCTATTCTTACACACAGCAGTCTGTGCGTCTGTGTGTGTGTGTGTCTCAGCAGAGACAAGAGTAGCACATCAGAGCACAAAGAGCTGCAGCGAACTAGAAGGTTCGCCGCATCAGAAGTGAATGCCAGGCTTCCGGGAGCCAGGGAAGGTTCCTCCCTCAGGAGAGGTCCGTCTGACCTCTGCTGAAGGATTGAAGGGGTAATAAACGAAACAGGAGTACCGAGTAGGGAACTCTTGCAAGCTTCTCTAACAAGATGTGAGCCGAGCCTCTGAGCCCTCCAACACACAGGCTTGGCATCTGTCCATTCTGTCCGTTAGTCTCCACCAGGCCATGGAGGCGATCCTATTCCTCCCATTTTCCAGATGGAGGGAACTGAGGCCCAGAGGTTTCAACAAATTGCCTAAGGTTGCTTGGAGCCAAGATCTGTGAGCTCAGACTTTCCATTCCTAAGGACTCCACCCTGTTTAAACCAGGGGAGCCCAGACTCCTGGGAGAGGCAGGCCAGTGGGTCCCCAGTGCTGATGCCACAGGTGAGGGGACCGTGGTGACAGCAGCAGCGAAGGGCAGCTTTGCTCCAGCAAGCTTCACGTGCCAGCCAGGGCTGGCTCCCCAGGCAGTGGACAGGAATACAAAAGCAAATTTGAGGAGGAGATGGTGAACGTCTGTGGAAGTGGAAAGACTATGCAGGGAAAGGAGCCCAGGACAGGAAGGTCAGGAGCGGGGACCCCAGGCTTTCCAGAGGAGGACTTTCAGAAGGCTGTGACTAACTTATCCAAGGTGGCAGAGATGAACAGAAGAGGCTGGGTGGCTTAAGCCACTTCAGAGTGACCTCGGGGCTTCCGGGCCAGGTGGGGGCCTTGTGACGACAGCCCACCAGCTGCCACGGCCAGCCGGCCCATGAGCCTGGCCCGCAGCAGACGTTCAATGCCACGAATGGGGGTTGTGGACCTATCGGAGTGAGGTTCAGTTTCCCCTCATGGGCCTCTCGCGTTCTAGCAAAGCTCACAGCGAAGTCGGGTTCTGGGCAAGTGGGGCCGTCCCGGAGCACAGGTGCGCTGGGTAGAAGCTTCTCCCACTGTCTGCAGGTCCCCGGGAGAGGCCAGGACAGGGCTGTGGATAGAAAATGCTCCCAAAAGGGAGTCCGGAGGCCACCAACCGCCCGGAAGGACGGACTCCAAATACAAGCCATGCAGCCTCACAGAAGAGGTCTTGGAGACGGGAGGGAGTGGGCTGAGACCCCCAGGGGTGGGGAGCCCCAATCCCCATTCAGGGACCAGAGTCTGGATTTGCAGTCTGTTCCCGCCAGGCCAAAAATCCCTGGCATAGGGCAGCTCTCAGGAAGGGGCCGCTTCCAGACTGCTTTTCCTCACCAAGTTCCAGCAAAGCCACACCCTCCCTTTGGCAGCCGTGTGGCCAGACCTGCTGCCTAGGCTCCCGAAGTTCCAGAAAATGCACCTTGTGTCCCAAGGGTGGTTCAATATACCCCTTTCCCAGCTACTCCGCCCCTCCTCTACCTGCCAGCGGCCCCCACCCCCATCACCAGGGCGCTGGCCTGCATGGCCCCCCAAAGACTGCTTCCTGATTGCCCCTGCATGGGGTGCAGGGTGGTGAGGGCAGAGGGGGTACCCCTGGAGCTTTCCGTGGCCCCCAGCCCTGCCAGCAGCCTCTCAGGAATCAGTGCTCAGCCAGGAGGCCTCGTGACCACTTGGCAGGTCCCCGGCCCCTTCCACCCTCCCTGTGCCCCACCCCTGGAGCCTCATGAAGCTCTGAATGCAGCCCAGGTTCGCGGAGTTTCCAACAGTTTGTCCAGCCCATCACTCTAGATGCATAGAACATGCTGAAGGGCAAACCCACCAGCCTCAGCCTCTCCTACTGCTGTGGGAAGGGAGCAAAGGGCTTCCAGGAGACAGGCTGTGTGTGTGTGTGTGTGTGTGTGTGTGTGTGCGGCGCGTGTGCAAGGCATGCCCTGGGCCCCTCAGGGCAGCAGCTGCGGCCCCAAGGCTGCATGGGTCTGGGGTGGGGAGAAGGGAGGGGAAGAGGTCCGGGCATCAGGACTGAGACCCCCACCCCGAGTCTCCCCGCTTCAAGCTCTCCCTAGCTAGCAGGTGACACAAGAAAACTGGTGTCGGGGCAGGGGGGGAACAGCCCTAGTCCAGGGGCCGGAGCAATGATGAACCACACAAGAGTTCAGGGGGTGATATAAATATATTCTGGAAGCTGCCTGTGCACTCTGGGTAAGAACCAGCACAGAGGGCGCCCCCATGCCTGCCCACCTGCAACCCTCTCTCACCAAAAGCCCACCCCACCCCACCCCCTCTGTCTCTTAAGCTTCAGAGCAAGGGTCAAGAGGGGTGGGTCTCCAGGGGATAAGGGGGACTCGGGAGGGGCTGGGTTGGCAGCAGCAGGAGAGTGGCAGCATCGTGCTGAGGGACAGGAGACCGTCATCTCCAGCCTGGCGCCTCAGGGCCTTCCTCCAGGGCCCTGGGAACTCGAGGTGAGGGGGAGCGTGCAGAGGAAACAGGGAGACTAGACCCAGGAATCCGAGAGGGGCAGGCAACCCCAGCTCCCTGCTTTGCCCTTCCTCTCCGTCCCAGACCTACTCGACTCCCACAGTGTCTGAGAAAATGGGATGGCATGAGGACTGGGTGCGGGGCCATGGGGGGTGGAGAGGAGTAGGTGACTGAAACCCCTGTCCCCCGGTTGCCTACAATCAGGAGGTGGGGTGGAGAAGGCGGCAGGCCCCCAGGAGGCCACGAGGAGCAGGGGCGGGGCAGGTGCCCCACGGCCACGCCCAGCACTAGCAGCCCAGCAGTTCCACACGAAGGGTGATCCGGTTGTGCCAGGCGACGGGCAGGATGCGCACAAAACGAGCCAGGAAGGGCATCTCGAACATGTTCTTCTTGTGGGAATTATTGTCCAAGTTGCCAGGGAAGATCTGGGGGGCAGAGGGGGGTGTCAAGGGGGCCCCAGAGCCAGCTCCCCCCTGCTCCAGGCTCAGAGGGTCCCCCCCCCACGAGGGGTGACAGAGGGTCAGCTGGCTGGACACCCACCTTGCTGTCCAAGGCCCCCTGGTCCCTGTACTCGATCCAGCTCTTGCTGTCGTTACTATAGGCGACCTTGTAGGCTGCCACATACTGGATGTGCCCAAAGTCTCGGGCCCCCTGGGTAATGACGCCTGTCACCTGCCTCTCAGAGCCCAAGTCAACCTGCAAGAAAAATCAAGCACATTGTCTCTGTTTAGACCATTCCCCAGAGAGGTGGAAACGAGCAGACATGCTGGGGCATGACTTCTAGTTTAGGGAAAAGCTATTTCATCTGGCACGACCTCAGTTACCCCATCTGTGAAATGGACATGAATCCTACCACCTACTTTGTCTGACCCGGTTAGACTCATCACTGCAGTGAAGCTACATTTCAGAGCGGGTGGCCTTGGCCCCCCCACCCCCCACCCCCCACCCAGACCCCGGGCTGACTCATGGGTGCTCTGTGGGCTGTCCACAGCCTGGCCTTAATCCTGAAGGAGTCTAAATGCAGGCAGCTCCTCACAGAAAACTAGCTGCACAGGCTAATGAATCCTTGGGACCTAGAGACGAAGCCCCTGGCCCCCGGTCCCTGCCCCCCCGGGGGGCCTGCCTTCTGCACCTGGACGGGCTGTCCCATTGCCCAGGTAGCCGCCCTGACTAGCTGCCGCCCAGCAGGGGGCGCCCAGGCAAACCCTCGCCTGCCGGAGCGGTTTCCTTGTCTGTGACATGAGCGGACAGTCTGGTTTTCTGTGACCCTCATGGTTCCCAATCTCCTGAAACCCTAGGGCTGCCCCCACGGTGTGCCCTCACACAGTGAGTCAGGCAGAGAAGTCCTGGGTGTGCCCGCCTGGGTCCGATGTCCCCCCTCTGTCCTGCCCCTACTGTCCGCCCTCTGTCTTGCCCCTACTGTCCGTGGGCTCAGCCTTGCCACCCGGGGGCAGCTGGTAGAGATGGCTCTAATGCCTGCCCCGCCCTCCAATGTCCTTTCCAGAATCAGGAGAAGATGGGGCACGTAGGAGGAGGAAAACAACAAAGCGGAAGAAAAACCAGGCTGTTCAGACCCTCTCTCTTCGGGAGCAGAAGCCTGGGCTGGGCAGGGGCGTCCGTGATCAGCAGCCCCCCGGATCCCGCCCTACCCCAGCCCTGCGTCCGGACCCACCTGCAGCCACTCGGAGGCATCGTTGGTCTGGGCAGTCCAGGCGTTGAACTTGCCCTGCTTGTCCAGCCTCGCATAGTAGGGGTACCAGCTAAAGGCGCCCAGGCCCCAGGTCCTGTAGGTGCTGGAGGCCGTGATCTGCTTGTCGGGAACGGTGCCGTCCTTGACCCCCAGGGGCTCGGCACACCCTGCCGGCAAAAGGGTATGCGGCCCCTATCAGCATCCACAGCCTCCCGCGAGTGTGAGCGCGAGACCGGGGAGGAACTCGGGCATGACCGGCCCCCGGCATCCTCTTGGACAGATGGAAGCCCCTTCCACCTTTGAGAGCCAACTTTCTCTCTGCCCCCCTCACCATTCCCTCTGCCAGCTGTCCTCTGTCCCCAGCCCCGCCCCCACATGCCCTTCACAGAGGACCCGCCGCCTTTCCCCTCTGCACAGGGCAGGCCCTGCCACCAGCTCCCACCCTCCTTCAAGGCCTGCCTCATGAGACACCTCCTCCAAGAAGCCAGCCCTGACCATCTCCCTTGGGCGGGACTCATCCCTCCTTTGCACTCCGCACTGAAATAGAAACATCCCTCCTATGGTACAGCTGTGGTCTACAGACTGAGGCCAGCAACCGTGGTCCCGAACATCAGCATCTCCTCCATCCTGGGCTCATGGCTGTCATTCAGCCTACCGCAAAAACCTGAAAGCCGACATCAGTAACCCCATTCTACGGATGAGCAAAACTGGGGCTGAGATTCATTGTTCCCACGTCACACACACAAACTCCGGATCACCACACCATGCTGGGACATCATCACCACCATCCACGTCCCCTTGGAGAGCCAGGAAGGCCTGCCTGCTGACCCGGTGATGGACGACACCGCCCCTCACCCCTGCCTCCTCCAGCAGGTGGCAGTCACAGAAGGCAGGGCTCCTGGGGTGCAGGGTGGATCCTGCATCCTCGCCCCAGCAGCCCCTCCCTCAGGGTCCACCAGGGGCCCTCACACACTCCGCGTCCAGCACTGGGGGCGCTGTCACACCGACCAGGGAAGCCAGCCCTGTCCTGCCCCGCAGGGGCTCAACTCAGTGCACTACTCCTCCGCACCTGCAGGTGGCGGTAGCAGTTAGGGATGGGCAGAAGATCAAACTCCCAATCGGTGGATAGGTGTGTCTCATCCCTGGCAGAATCCTTACTCCAGTCTGTCTTTGTGGGGAATTTGGCGGTGAGAGAAGCGGGCTGGAAGGCCACACCTTCATCTGGAAGCAGGTACATGGGTCTATACATTACTGTCTCCCCAGACGCTTGCACACTTGTCCCTGAATACATTTGCTTCCTGGGGCACCCGGCAGGCTCAGTCAGTTGAGCGTCAGACTTCAGCTTGGGTCATGATCTCAGAGTTCCTGAGTTCGAGCCTCGTGTCTGGCTCTTTGCTATCAGCCCCTGTATCTCTCTCTCCCTCAAAAATAAAACTTTAAAAGAGAAATGGATATAATACACTTATTTAAAAAGAGTTTTGCTTCCCAGGCTAATTGTAGCCTCTCCTTATGATAGTGGTGCCCCAGGTGACCCCCACGCTCCTCCCACGAAGCGAGGCCACGGGACTAGAAGTGGGTGGAACCGGAAGTGGGTCATTCCCCACACAGCCTAAGGGGTCCCTTCTAGACCCACCCCCTAGTCCCATATGGCTGCCCCTTGTTGGGAGGATAAAGACCCGAATCCTTAAAATGATCTGTACAGCCCCTAACTTGTCTGCCTTCACCCAGCTCTCCAGCCTCACCACCCAGCAAGCTGCCCCTCCCTCTCTAGGCTCCAGCCCCACTGGCCTGCCTTCTATCCTTCAACATGCCCCATGGCCTTTGCCACTTGCCAGCTCCCCACCTGCCCAGAATGCTCATTCCAAGTTCACACGGTTTATTCTCTCGTGCAAACCTCCACTCAAAAACCATCCCAACAGGCCAGTCCTCGTGCCCAGACCTCAGGAGCGTGGACAGGCTGCTTCCACAGCTTGCCAGGCTCCCCCTCTCTTGGCCTAGGAGGGAGCCGTCTGGGATAGGAATGTGCAGGCACCTTTAATAGCCAAAGGCTGCAGAGCCCCTAGACCTGTCTGTCCAGTACCAGTAGCCTAAATTTCCTTTTATCAGCAAACTGCCTTTAACTCCCCATTTAACAATAAGGCTCAAAGGGCAATGACCGTGTGAGGGGGACTTAAGTTCATGCTTTAAAAGGGCAGGTCTGGGGGAATTCTAGTGAGCCCTACAGTTCCGCAAGTGGACAGCAGGTGGCACTGTGGTTGCAAAGAGAGGGGAAAAATTACCCAGACCTCAGAGTACCCAACAGAGCAGCCTGGCAGGTCCAGACTTCACTTTTTAATGCTCATCAGAAACCTGTCCCTTTCTGGTGCCCCCCAACCCTCCACCTGGGAAAAGCACCAGCTCCAACCCTATGGCCCTAGAAGCCCCCACGTTTCTCCTGAATGCCAAGTACAGGAGATGGGGTGGGTGGGTGTCAAAAGCCCAGGGATCTAGACCAAATTTTAATCCCTACCAGCCTGTGAGCCCTTGATAGATCATTTATATGGGCCTCCCTTTCCTTGTTCATTCACTAGTTCATTAAATGTTTGAACAGCACCCAGGTGGCTTGGTCAGTTGAGCATTCGACTTTGGCTCAGGTCATGATCTCACGGTTTGTGGGTTTGAGCCCCACATTGGGCTTTGACACTGACAGCTCAGAGCCTGGAGCCTGCTTCCGATTCTGTCTACCCCTCTCTCTGCCCCTCCCTCGATCATGCTTTGTCTCTCTTAAAAATTAAAACATTTTGAGAAAGAAAGTGCGGGTGGGGGAGGGGCAGAGAGGGAGAGAGACGGGGGCGGGGGGAGTGGGGACAGAATCTGAACCAAGCTCCAGGCTCTGAGCTGTCAGCATAGAGCCCGACGTGGGGCTCGAACTCACAAACCGCGAGATCATGACCCGAGCCAAAGTCCAACACTTAACCGACTGAGCCACCCAGACATGCCCCCCCCCAAATTTGTTTTAAATGTTTACTGAACATCTATGATCCAGGCCCTGGGGATACAGCAGCAAACAAAACAAACTCCCTACCCACATGGAGCCATCTTCCAAAAAACCATGCTGGGGCGCCTGGCGTGGCTCAGTCGGTTAAGCATCTGGCTTCAAGTCATAATCCCACAGTTTGTGGGTTCAAGCCCCATGTTGGGCTCTGCTGACAGCTCAGAGCCTGGAGCCTGCTTTGGAGTCTGTGTCTCCCTCTCTCTCTGCCCCTCCCGTTAGTGCTGTCTCTGTCTCTTAAAAAAAATAATAATAATAATAAATTAAAAAAACCAATGCTACGCAGTCTCGAAGCTCATGGAACTAATCAGAATAAGTGAAAACACTTTGAAAGCTGAAGTGGTGTCTTTTTTTCTTTTTTCTCCTCTAACCAACCCAAATGCCAAGGGCTAGCAGACAGCAGACACCGAGGCAAGACCGCCGAGGCCAGGTGCCCCATCGAGTGTGAGCCCAGATCCCTGGATTCGCGGCCGCCCTCACCCCGCTCATCCTGGCTGAGAAAAGACCGGGCAGGGACCACAGCCCCCCAGCAAGCACTCACCATTCAACTCGCAGCCCAGGAGCTCAAAGCGGAGGGTGCAGCCCCGGTGGCAGGTGACGGGCACCAGCCGTACATACTGCACCTCCAGAGGGACGTCAAACAGGTTGACCTTCAGGCCGCTGTTGTCTATATTACCCACAAACACCTAGGAGGAAAGGAGAGTGGAGGGATGGGTCAGTGTGGGCAGTCTACCTTCCTGGGAGGCAGGAGGCGGGGCTTAGCAGAGCTGGCGGGGGCGGGGGGGGGGCAGCTCTTTCTTTGGCCACCCCCCCCAACACAGATCCCCCTTCTCACACCCTTCTTGGTCAACATGGAGCCCGGGCATAAACCCGTCCTTCCCACAGGGCCACCTATGATCTCTAGGGCGCCTCTGCAAATTAGAAAAAGGCACTCCTTTCTCAAGACACTTTATTATAATAATTTTCCCACAGACACACGATGCCTACATTCTGAGTGGTGCCCACTTAGTAACGACCTCCTTGGGCCGCGTACACCCTGCTCAACTGTATATGGTGGACCCGAAGGCTCAGAATGCATCCCCCCCACCCTCCAGCCATCCTCAACAGGTCACCTTGAACCTTTTTGAGTCTCCTTATTCTCATGTATGAAATCGAGGGGGAGAGGTTATCACTCCTAACCACAGAACACAGGCCTAACCTGGGGTTCCCAATTGGGGAGCCAGAGAGCAACTGCAGACCCACCTCATGGCTAATCATCCAGGGCGCCCCCGCACCCCCGCACCCCCACTTCACTGGGAGCCCCCCCAACAGCTCTGGAGCCCCGGAGCGTGCGCACCATGGCCCTCCTTCAGAGCCCTCACCTTGTCTCCCGGCCTGTCCTCGCTCTGGATAAACTGGAACTTGCGACCGTTGACACTGTAGGCCACCTTGAAAGTCTTCAGGTACTCGGCACTGCCTGCTCGGCTGGCACCCTGTGTCACCACACCTGTCACCCACATCTTCCGCGCCAGGTTTACCTGCACCCAAAGCAGGGAGAACAGCACCTTTATCTCCTGGGTTCTTTATACTCCCGGGTTTTTTATACTCCCTCTGCTCCCTCCTCCCCCACCCAGAGTGGAAACAACCCAGCAGGGCAGAGGGGAGGGCTTTCTCATCTGGGGCTCTCAGGTCTTTGGGCCCAGTGCTCACGGGGGGGAGGGGAGACAACCAAAGAGAGACAAGGCCCCCCAAGGCTTCACCCAGTGCAAAAAGCCCCTCCACCCCCTGGGACCTGCTGCTCCTCATCCAGGCCCCCCACTCCAGACCCCCTCCCCCAGGCTGCCCTCCACTTAGATACTTCACCCGCGGGAACCCACAACCTTGCTACCCGGACCCCAGTTATGAACCCTAGCGTGGCGACCCCCCCAAAATGCAGACCACCTCTTCTTGCCCTGTGCCCTCCGGGACTCCGCCCACCCTCCGGGACTCCGCCCACCCTCCGGGACTCCGCCCGAGCTGCCCTTTCCGTACCTGGATCCAGGGATTCTTATCATAGTTGCTGGCGGTCCACGCATTGACGATGCCCGTGCGGTGCAGGCGGGCCAGCTCCGGGGCCCAGCGCTGTAAACCCAGGAAGCCCAAGTGCACAGACGAGGCAGAGATCTGCGAGTCGGAAATGGCGCCCGTCTCCATGCCCAGAGGCATGGCGCAGGCTGCGGAGAGCGGGAAGAGGGACGTGGCTGTCAGGCGGCCACCCGAGCCCCGAAGGACCAGAGAAGACCACACAGACTCTGAGCAGAGACCAGGAAAGGGCGCTGAGGGCCCAAGAAAGGTGGCTGGTGGGTGAGGAAGAGGGTGAGCCGGACAGTCACGGGGCTGGGGGCCACGGCGGCCACAAGGTGCCAGGGCGGCACTCGTGCCAGTACCAGAATCTCCTGCAAGGCTGTGGTAGGTGGTCTCGTTTTTACAGGGCATGGAGCAGCAGTGATGGAGGGGGTTGGGGGGCAGAGGGTGGCAGGCAGGGACTGAACAGTGGGGGAGAGTGCTCCCCAGTGTCCCCCGCCCCAGTGTCCCCCGAGACGGCTCTGGAGGAGAGCACGTCAGGAGGCAGTGAACGGTACCTGTCTTGTACATAAAGCACCAAGCAAACATGCCTGGACTTTTCTATAGTCCCACGGACAGGACTCTTCCCGGCGGGGCGAGCACCCCGTTCTGTTTCCTGTTCTTTGCCCCCCTCTCCCTTCCAACTACTGGTCCTAACCCAGCTGCCTGCGAGCTTGCTCCTGGCTGTCACCTTCACCATTACCCCAGGGATGTGGTCCTAGGGGGCCAGGCTCCTCGGATCCCCAGAAGAGAGGAGCCACGGACAGATCTACTCTTACTCCAACCCTCCAGGTTCTCGCTGAGCGCCGTGCTAGAACACGCTCCCAGGCCGGGCAGCCAAAATCCGAGCCGGCTGGGGGGTGGAAGAGAGTGAGCAGGGATGTATTTGTACCCGGGTGTGTCCTCACGCCCCACATGTCCACACTCCAAGGGACCCAAACATGCATTCCTTGGGCCTGTCAGGTCCTTGTGGGCTCCAAGAAAACAGGCCACGTAACAAACAAGGAGGGGCTGCAGTGGTCCCTCTGGGTCCCCCGACCTTTGTGGTTTTCTCCTGCCTTCTGCCCCAGGAGCTGCCGGGTCCAACCCAGGACTGACCCCAGGCCACGGAGCAGGAGGCTGGGGGGTAATTCCAACTCAGATACACCCATGGTTACCTTGGCTCCCTTCATAGGCACACCTGACCCCACCCAGGGCTCTGTCTGCCTTGGTGACACCCCCTACCCCGCACATGCACACAGACATTCCTCTACCCAGGATCTCAGAGACATTGGCCCCAGCCCCAGGGACAGGCCCTCGGTGCCACCTCCTCTGAGCTGAAAGGAACTGAAGGCACTTCACCTGCTCTCCTCCAGGCCCTGGTGCCCACCCAACTGACCTAGCACCACCCCCGCCCCGTCCTGCAGGTCAGCAAACCTCAGAGAACATCCCCACATCCGCTTGAAGCAGAACCACCTGCCCCTGAACAAAACGCTTAGTGACAGGCCCACTGGACCAAAGACACCAGACATCCCTAGAAGTGAACTCCCCCACCCGGCAGGGGAGGAAGAGGCCCGGCCTGGTGGGCGGGGCCCCAGCTGGGCCGGCAGGGAGGACGCGTGGACAGCCACCGCCAGCGCTGTAGCCTGGGCACCCACCCAGGGCCATTCTGCGGCGGAGCAGATAACCAAGCAGGCCGGGCAGGTCAGCCGCCCTGCACACGCCAGGCCTCTGACCGCGGGGGCCGCCCCGCCTGCCCGGGCCTCTCCCTCCCCCTCGGGGCTCTGTGATGAGGCCACAGCCAAACTTGGGCCAGGAACAGTCAGACTCGAAGGCCCAAGCCTTGCTTTCTGACCTGCTAAGCCCCCAAGATAAGAAATGGGTTTGTTTTCCCCTCTTGGCAGCAAACTCTCAAGATTTCACCCTAATGCTGGGTATCTGGTTCATGGTGACCCGTGAAACGGGACTGCCGTGACCTCTGGGGTTGCTGCCGCCCTGGACTCCCCTACAGCGACGTCAGGCCTCACCTGGGGTGGAGAACTGAAGGTGGAGTGGGAATTCGCCCAGGACAACAGGACAGCTCCCTCCCCTGACATGGCCCAACTGAGGCCCTGTCACCACCACCAACCCTGCCTACCAGAGGACACCCTGACGCAGGGCATGAGGCCAGCGCGCGGCCTGGGAGGCTCCGCACCCCCAGATACTCACTGGTCTCACAGTGGACGCCCGTGTAGCCAGGACGGCACTTGCAGAAGTACTGGGCGAAGACGTCCCCCCGGTGTGCATCCTTGATCATCTGGCATTCGGCATCATTGTGGCAGGGGTTTGGGATACAAGGACCTAGGGGTGAGGAGGCAGCAGATCAGGAAGGAGCTGGGGACAGAGACAGGCGGCAGCAGGTGCCCAAAAGGACCCTCTGTGCCGTCCCCGCCCCCTCCCACCTCCTCTCTCCCTCCCTCTTCTGCCTGAAAGAGCCTGGGCCAGCCTGCCACGGAGAAGTGTCCAATGTAGGAGAATCAGTCCAAGTGAGGGAAGCACCCAGCTTTCCAGCAGGCATGGGGAGTTTCCAGAGCAATGCTGGTGACCGCAGAGGGAGAGGGGCAGGGGACCCCCGCCCACTCGGGCTGCAGCCTGGAGCCAGGTGCGGAGTGAGGGTTGCAGCCCTGGGCAGGTACCTTTCTCGGTCTCATTGCAGATGATGCCTGTGAAGCCTTCAGGGCAGAGGCAGTAGAAGGGGGTGTTGTCCTGGCCCAACAGGCAGGTCCCACCATTCAGGCACTGGCTAGAGTCACAGAAGTCACCTGCAATGGCAGCCCGGACTCAAGAACAGCAAGTCGTTCGCAGTGGGGCAAGGTGGGGAGCTACCGGGTGCAGACCGGGTCCCTGAGACAGGGAACCCAGGTGTGGGCCGGTGGCCACAAGAAGCCACTGGAAAGAGGGGGACAGTCACTAGGTGACACTAGGCTTCAGGAGCTCTGACAGAAGGGGACAGGAAGGGCCACCAGAGGTGTGGAAGTTTTGCAGAGCGGACATGTGAGCCAGGTCTAAAAGATGGAGTGAAGTGTGCCAGAACAAGGAGTAAGGAAAGAACATTCTAAAGACGAGCCGGGGGGGGGGGGCATGGTAAGTGGGAAACAGGAAGACAGAGCTGAAATCGTAGGTAGGAGCCCAGACCCGCAGGGACCTTAGGAAGGGAAGCTCCGACTTCCCGTCCTGCAAGCCAGGGGCTCTTAACCTTCTGCAGCTTCCACCCACCGTTTTCCCCCGGTGGGGGTGGGGGTGGGGGTGGGGGAATCAAAGTCTCCAGTGTGAGGGAGCAGTGGCAAAGCCATTTCCCATCCTGGGAAGGAGGGCATGGAGAAAAGGCCATCTGCAGAGATGTGGATGGACCCCCCCCCCGGGGGGCAGGGCTACACAAACACCCCTGTGACTCCGCAGTGGGAATGTGACGGGAGTGGGTAAGGGGAGGGGCCGGGAGAGCATCTAGGAGGCTGCGCAGGCCTCCTAGTGAGAGAGGAGGTCAGATGAGGGGTGAGGGGGACAGGTGGATGTGAGAAACACTGGAGGTAAGAGAAGGGCTGGAGAGGCCCTCAGAGCCTCTGGCCTGGGTGACAGATGTGAGGTTTCCGTGCAGTCCGCCAGGTCCGCCAGGCGAGGGGGAGGAACCTTCTAGCTGCCCTTAGCATCCCAGAAGGGGCGATCCCATCATTTGGAGTTCAACGTCAGAAATCACTTTTCCTCCCCACAGAGTTGTGCCGTCCCAGGCTGGGGGTGGGGGTGGGGGGCTCCTGAAATCCCAAAACGCCAGAGAGCTGGCCCAGCTCCCGAGAAAACAGGGGAGCAGAGATCACCGTTAATGAGCTCCGAAGGCCTCAGAGCTCCACCTCGGCCCTGCCTGGGAGCTTAGGCGGCTCCCATTGAGCTATTAGTCACTGGCTTTAAATAGCAGGTTAATCCCCTCCCCTGACCTAGCAGCCTGCAGGCACTGCCGCAGACAGAGGCTTGGGAATGGCCGGAGTCCTGGGCCCCTGTCCCAACAAAGTCAACTTCTCTTGCCCCCAACCAACCGTACCCTCCCTCCCTTCCACGCCAGGGCAATGTGGTCCCACTGGGATAAAAAGGAAAGTGAAAGGTGGCCCCGACCCTGCCTAGAATGACTCACCTGCGCAGAGAACCCAAGGTGCTTCCCCAGATCACCCTGTACAAACCCACCTTTGGGAGTCCTGCCTTTTGGGGAGGTTTCCCCCAGAGACCTTTTGCCTGGGCTCAAGTTGTGGGGACAGAGAGGAGTGAAAACGGACTCTTCGAGATCCAGCTGCCTCTCAAGGTTGCCGGGACTGCCACCAGCTCCCGGTGCCCAAGTGCATGTGGGCCCCTGCCTGGAGAGGTCAGACTGTCACAGGGAGGCAGCTCCAGGGCTCAGCTGTGACCAGTCCCCCCGACCCCTGCTTTCTTTGAGAAAATGATGCAGCGGGTGCCAGCAGAGCGCCCACCCTGGGCACCTTTCCCAAGCCCTGGAGGGGACTATGCGGCCCCGCGGTGAGTGGGACGGGGCATCCCCGGGACCAGCCAGCAGGAGGCCCAGCTGTGCGCGGGAGGCCTCCAAAGCGGGGGAGGAGCCAGGAAGATAGAGCAGCACGCCAAGGCCACGGGAGGGAGTCGGGAGCCACCAGCCAAGTCCCTCCCCGGGCTCTTAGCCCCCTTCGGGCCCCACCTAGAGCCCGATCCCTTTCCTCTGCCTCCCCAGACCTCGCTTATCCGACCAGACACCTACAAGTGGTGATGCAAAATTCCAACGAACAGACGTCCTCCAGAGCTCGGGAGGGGTTTGCCAGAGAAAGTTGGCTGGACGAGGTTTAGCAATACAAGAGTCCTAGAAAGTTCCAGGTAGAAGACGCGCCAGAGTCACGCACAGTTCACTGGCTTCATTTTACAGATGGGAAAAGAGAGGTCCTACACAGCAGATTCCTTTGTTATGTGTAAGCCACATCCCTGGGGACCGTTGGGCTGTCACCCGGTGTCCGCGGTCCCCGCCCAACTCTCAAACCTGTATCACTGGCCAAGAACGCCCGGGGCGCAGAGACCGCAGGAGAGGCCGGGCGCATCCCCGCCCGCGGCCGGGGCGCAGCCGGAGAGGTCGCCCCTCCGCCCGGCCCCGGCTCTCTGCCCAAGTTTGTAAACAGTGGAGGTGGAGGGAGGGCGCCGCGGCGAACTTCCGAGCGGCGCCGAGAGGAGGGGCGCGGGCCGGAGGGCGGCGCGATGGACTCACCGGAGAAGGCGAGGAGTCCCGAGGCGCAGAGGAGCGCGCCGCAGAGCGCGGCCAGCAGGCGGGGGCCCGGCATGCCGTGGGGACGCGGACGCGGGCGCGGGACCGGGCGCTTCGGCGGTGCACCCCGCGTGGCTCTCGCTCCGGCTCCTGGACGGGAATAAATCAGGCAGCGCAGCACCGCCCCCGGCCCGCGAGCTCCGCCCAGGCCCCCGGGAGGCGGGGAAGGGGCGGGGCCGGGGCGGGGCTCCGCGGCCGGCAGGGAAGGCGGGGGCTCCGGGGTGTCCGAGCCCCCGCCTCCTGCCCGGGGCCGAGCCGTGCATCCCTCGTGGCCTGGGCCAGCCCGTCCGGGTCCGCTGGACAGGAAAAGGCTCCGAGGGAGTTGCTTGACTTTTCGTCTTTCAACTTAAGAAAAGATGCTTAGCCCTTATTCATAATGAGAAAAATGCAAATGAAAAGTACAGCGAGTGCCAGGTTTCGCTTATCAGATCGGCAAGTGTCGAATTATTAGCACATTGTTAGCGCCAGGCTGGGAGAAACACGCCGCAGCATGCATCGTGGATACATTGGTTCGACTTCTCCAGAGGGCTACTGGGTAATACCTATCCGAGCGACCAACGCCGAGACCCTGAGACCCTGAGACCCTGAGACCTAGCAATTCTGCTTCGGGGATTAGTTCCATCCGAATTCACATGGGTAAAATGGCATACACACAAGGAGGTCAGAGCATCATTTTTTGAAATGATAAAAACCTAATAAGGGAATCAGCAAACATTTTCTATGAAGGATCCTATAGAAAATATTTTAGGAGGCGCCTGGGTGGCTCAGTTGGTTAACCGTCCGACTTCAGCTCAGGTCATGATCTCACGGTTCGTGGGTTCGAGCTCTGCTTAGGCCTTTCTGCTGACAGCTCAGAGCCTGGAGCCTGTCTTCAGATTCTGTGTCTCCCTCTCCCTCTCCCTCTCCCTCTTCCTTTCCCTCTGACCCTCCCCTGTTCCCTCCTGCACGCGCGCACGCTCTCTCTTTCAAAAATAAAACATTTAAAAAATTAATATTTTAGGATTTGTTGGCTGTAAGGTCTCCAGGGCAACTTTTCGCCTAGTCACCAATTTAGCAGGTAAACAGCTAGAGACCCGTCCTGTCCCAAGGCCAGTGGTTGCCTAAGGGGAAAGAAACCAGGATCAGGGTGGAAGACTCCTTTGTTACACGGACTTTAATCTAAATGGTTCTTTTATCATATGTAAATTACGTATTTGCAAATAAATAATTTAAATAATAGTATTCCAGTCTGATCAGCCAAAAAGAGAAAGGATAAAAAATCCAGACATCTCCCTTACCAGCTATTTTGAGACCTAGGTTAGAACTAGAGTTGGATCCAAGAACGGGCGAAGGCCCTCCTTAAAACCATTCAGAAAGGAAAATAATAAAACCCACAGGGGCATCTGGGTGGCCCAAGGGGGTAAGCACAGGACTTTTGCTCAGGGCATGATCTTGGGGTTCATGAGTTAGAGTCCCACATTGGGCTCTGTGCTCACAGCTCAGAGCCTGGAGGCTACTTTGGATTCTGTGTCTCCCTCTTTCTCTGTACCTCCCCTGTTCATGCTTGCTCGCGCACTCTCTCTCGCTCTCTCTAAAATATAAACATAAAAAAATTTTTTTGAAGAAATTAAAGACCTAGATGAATGGAATGTCATCCTTGTGCATGGATTGGAAGACTTCTGTTGTCTTCTATTGTTAAAACATCTCCAAGTTCAACACAGTTCCTATCAAGATTTCGGCTGTCCTTTTTGCAGAAATCAACAAGCTGATCCTAGAATTAATACGGAAATGGATGGAACCCGGAATAGCTAAAGTAATCTTGCAAGGAGGAGGGGAAAAAAGTGGGAAGTCTCCTACTTCCCAATTCAAAACCTCCCACAGTGCCACGGTAATCAAGACCTCGAAGTACTGGCGTAAGGGTAGACATCTAGATCAATGGAATAGAACGGAGTCCAAAAATAAATCCATGAATCTATGATCAATTGATTTTCAACAAAAGGGCCAAGACAATTCAGTGGGGAAAGAGCACTTTTTTCAGCAAATTATTCTAGAACAACTGGATAAGCACAAAAGCATCAAGGCAGACTCCCCGATCACCCTTATCACAAAAACTAACTCAAAATAGATCAAAGACCTACACAGAAGACCTAAAACTATAAAATTCTTGGAAGAGAACACCTATAAATCGTTGTGAGCTTGGATTTAGGCAGTGCTCTCTTAGAAGAGACCCCACACGCAGAAACAACCAAAGGAAAGAATCGATTAATTGAAATGTATCAAAATGTAAAACATTTATACTTCGATGGACACTATCAAAAAGAAGAGAAGACATCCTACAAAATGATCCTTGCACATCATGTGTCTGACCAGGGTCTATATCCAGAATAATGAATACTAATAACTCATAACACAACAAAGGACAGCCCAATTTTATTTATTTATTTAATGTTTATTTTTGAGAGAGCGAAAAGGGTGAGCGGGAGGAGGGTAGAGAGAGAGGGAGACACAGAATCTGAAGCAGGCTCCAGGCTTGACCGCTCAGAGCCCAATGTGGGATTTGAACTCTCAAACCACGAGATCATGATCTAAGCTGAAGTCAGACACCTAACTGACTGAGCCGTCCAGGCGTCCCAGGACCACCCAATTTTTAAATGGACAAAGAATTTAGATGTATATCTTCTTTGGAGAAATCTCTAGGTAGCCAATAAGCACATAAAAAGATGACTAACATTATTAGTCATCAGGAAAATGGAAATGGAAATCAAAACCATATGAGAGACCACTTAACACACCCACTGGAATGGCTGTCATCAAAAAGACAGATAATAACAAGTGTTAGTGAAGATCTAGAGAAATCGGAACCTTTGTGCATTACTGGTGGGATTATAAAATGGTGCAGACACTGAAAATTATTTGGCAATTCCTCAAGAGGTTAAACAGTCATATGACTCAGCAATTCTACTCCTAGATATATACCCAAGAAAACTGAAAACATGTTCATACAAAAACTTATACACGAATGTTCATAACGACATTAATAGCCAACAACTGGGAAGCCACCCAAATGTCCATCACTGATCCATACAACACACTATTGTTCAGTCAAAAAAATAAATGAAGGGGGCACCCCGGTGGCTCTGTGGGTTAAGCATCTGACTCTTGATTTCAGCTCGGGTCATGATCTCCCAGTCTGAGTTCGAGCCCCACCTCAGGCTCTGTGCTGACAGCTCAGAGCCTGGCACCTGCTTCCGATTCTGTGTCTCCTCTCTCTGCCCCTCCCCTCCTTGTGCTCTGTATCTCAAAGATGAATAAATGTTAAAAAAAATTTTTTTCAAATAAACATTTTTAATTAAAAAAATAATAAACGAAGTACTAATATATGGGTGTACCTTGAAAACACTATGCTAAGTCAAAGACGCCAGACACAAAATGCCGTGATTGCATTTATAGGAAATGTCCCCCACTAGGCAAATGGAGAAAGATAATCAATGAGTAGTTGTCGGGAGCTGGAGTAAGGGCAGAATAAGAAGTGGCCACTCGGGTACGGGATTTCTTCTGGGGGTGATGAGGGCGTCCTGAAATGTGATCGTGATCATCCTTGTATACTGTTGTGAGTATACGAAAATCCACTGAAATTTACATGCTAACAGGATGGATTTCACGTGTGAATTATAGCTCCATAAAAAAGCAATACGACTCTTCAGAAATCGGTCTCAGATGGCAGAGAGGGCTGAGGGCACAGTGTCCTTGCTGCTTAGCCTGCTTGCTCCTGCAGAAGTCCCTGGTCACCCTCACCAGCTGCCTGGCACAAACGCACAGGTACCCAGTTAAGTTATATTCAGTCATTAAGTCATTCAACACACATCTATTGAGCAGTAACTATAGTGAGTATTGAGGCTGGAAACCCTCACTGCATATTAACGTCACTTGGGAAGATGTTTAAAAATACAGATGACCAGTGGGGCGCCTGGGTGACTCAGTCGGTTAAGCGTCCAACTTCGGCTAAGGTCATGATCTCGCGGTCTGTGGGTTGGAGCCCCGCGTCAGGCTCTGTGCTGACAGCTCAGAGTCTGAAGCCTGCTTCAGATTCTGCATCTCCCCCTCTCTCTGCCCCCTGCCCCTCTCCCTAAAAAGTAAACAAACAAAAAGTGTTTTTAGATACAGATGACGAGAATGCATTCCAGAGCAAATAAATCACAATCCCGAAGGAGTCTAGGAATGAGTATTTTTTTTAAACCTCCCCAGAGGAGGCTAATATAAGCTAGAACCATTTGCTCAATAGAAGCTAGACTCACTGAGGAAAAAGACAGAAGACCTAGGCCTTGAGACAAGGAGCCGACAGAGGGTTTTAACAGGTGGAAGGAAGGACAGAGAGGGAGGGGATTTTCTTGTATGATCTGACCTGTGTAGAGTTCAGAGGGCTAGTAATAGCCCCTTGGTCTGAACACACTTCTTCCCCAATACTAGAGCATTCCAGTATTTGGTTGGATATTCTATCCACAGTATGAAACTGCAATCATCTGACCGAGGTAGTCCACTTAAAAGTTTCAGACTTTTGTTCATATACATGACAGGAAACCAGATATTTTTTTTTAGTCCTACCCCTGCACAATCAGAATATACTGTCTTCCCAGAAATTTTAATTTTTTATGTTTATTTACTATTGAGATAGAAATAGAGCATGAATGGGGGAGGTGCAGAGAGAGAGGGAGACACAGAATCCGAAGCAGGCTCCAGGGTCTGAGCTGTCAGCACAGAGCTTGATGCAGGGCTCAAACCCACAAACCATGAGATCGTGCCCTGAGCCAAAGTTGGACACTTAACTGACTGAGCCACCCAGGCGCCCCTCTGACTTTCGTTAAGTTTCTGGAAGACAATTAAGTTGACAAAACTCCAAGTCATTGGGGCCGTGGGGAAATAAAACTCCCACCAAGTTGATTCAGTCTCTGAATCGCTGTCTGACTATAGCAAGACCTACAAAACTTGACCTTGTATTCTGCTTTAGGCAAATTCACTGCAATGAAATTACTTAAATAAAAAGCAATGTACGAAGATTCACATGGTACCACTATTTATGGTTTGGAAACACTGGAAACAGTCCAGACTGCCCAGAGGTGAGAACCGAAACAAACATGCCGGTGTAGCTGTAACAAGGGGAAAGGGTGTGGAAGTTTGCACGTGAGAGGATGTGAGCTGGCAACACGGAATGCCCATCTCCGGGCCCCCACACTCCCCAAGAGCACACCTTGGGCAAAAAACCCCTCCCATAGAGATGAGTGTCTATGTGAAGACAAAATTCAAAGGGGAGTTGAGTCACAAATGGGCAAAAAAAACCCCATCTGATCCCATGATTCCATTTAGAGGAGGCATCATAGCCCCACTCACGGCACGGACAGAACGTAGAATGGCAGTTGCGGGGAGGGGGGGGGCTGGGGGGAGGGGAGCTGCCATTCAGTGCGGCCGAGTTTCCGTTCTGCACGATGGAAACGTTCCGGAGACTGTTTCTCCATAGCGCAAACGTAACACCACGGAACTGTACACTTCAAGGTGATGAAGAGGGTAAATTTCATGTTCTTTTTACCACAATAAAAAAAAATCATTAATTTTTAAAAAGAGGGGCTCCTGGGTGGCTCAGTCGTTAAGTGTCAGACTCAATTTCTTCTGCTCAGGTCATGAGCTCACATTTCGTGGGTTCCAGTCCTGCGTCTGGCTCTGTGCTGATAGCTTAGAGCCTGCCTGGGATCCTCCCTCCCCCTCCCCCTCGATAAACTTTCTCAAAAACAAACATTTAAAAACCTGATTTAAAAAATAAAGAGTGGAGCACATGTCTGGCTCAGTGAGCCGAGCATCTGACTCTTGATCTTGGGGTCATGAGTTCGAGCCCCTGTTAGGGATAGAACTTACTAAATAAATAAATTTTAAAGGGAGAGAATATTGAATTTTTATCCCGCCAAGCCCAATTGCCCTAAGATGATTGGTGTTCACACGGGCTTCATGTTAGTAAGAAAAGACCATTAATATGATGCCACATGTCACGTATAGTTCAATTCATTTTTTTAAGTTTATTTAAGTAATCTTTACACCCAAAGTGGCATTCAAATTCATGATCCCAAGATCAAGAATTGCATGTTCTCCCAACTGAGCCAGCCAGGTGCCCCAATTATACCTCAACTTAAGAAAAAAGCAGGGCGCCTGGGTGGCTCAGTCAAGCATCTGACTTTAGATCTTTAGATTTCTGCTCAGATGGTGATCTCATGATTTGTGAGATTAAGCCCTGCATCAGGCTCTACACTGTGAGCCTGCTTGGGATTCTCACATTCCCTCTCTCTCTCTCTCTTTCTCCCCTTCTCCTGCTCATTCTCCTTCTCAAATTCAGTTGCTTTCTTTAAAGGATCTGAGAAAGGAACAGAACGGAGTTCAGAAATTGACCAACACCAACACAATCCACTGAGTTTTAACAAAGGGGCCACACAATTCAGTGCAGAGAGAATTTTCACAAAATTAGGTAGCGTGGGGACAGCCAGATGTCTGTGTGCCCAAAAATCAAATCAAAATCAAACTTGACACCTTGTACAAAATTTAACTCAAAACGGATCCTAGATCTAATGGTAAAACACATAAAACTATGAGACTTCTGGAAGAAAAGAGAAGAAAATCTGCATGATCTTTGGTTCGGTGATGAGTTTTACATACAATACCAAAAGCAGGGTCCGTGAAAGAACAATCTACTTTTGATAAAGCCCATTTTTTATATAAACTGTCTGCTCTGTGAAAGACCCCACTAAGAGAATTAAGAGACTAGTAGGAAATATTTGCAAATCATTATTTAATAAAGAACATGTATCCAGAATAAGTAAAGAAATCTTAAAACACAAAAATAGAGCATGCGGTTCATGGGTGGCTCAGTCGGTTAAGCTCTGACTCTTGATTTTGGTCCAGGTCATGATCTCCCCGTTCCTGAGTTCGAGCCCCACATTAGGCTTTGCGCTAACAGCATGCCAAGCCTGCTTGGAATTCTCTCTCTCCTCTCTCCCTGCCCCTTCCCTGACTCGGGTGTCCACTTTCTTTCTCCCAAAATAAATGAATAAACTTAAAAAGAAAATTTTTTTTAAAAACCTTCCATTAAAGAACATAGGGGCGCCTGGGCGGCTCAGTCAGCTGAGCGTCCGTCTTCGGCTCAGGTCATGATCTCAGTTTGTGGGTTCGAGCCCCGCGTTGGGCTCTGTGCTGACAGCTCAGAGTCTGGAGCCTGTCTTCAGATTCTGTGTCACCCTCTCTCTTTGACCCTCCCCTGCTCACACTGTCTCTCTCTCTTTCTCTCTCAAAAAAAAATTTAAAAAAATTTTTAAATAAGTGTAGCACCTAGGTAGTTCAGTCAATTAAGTATCCGACTTTGACTCATGTCATGAACTCGCTTTCATGAGTTCAGACCCCACATCGGGCTCTGTGCTGACAGCTCAGAGCCTGGAGCCTGCTTCAGATTCTGTGTGTGTGTGTGTGTCTCTCTCTCTCTGCCCCTCTGTCCCTCCCTTGCTCACACTCTCTCTCTCAAAAATAAAAGATTAAAAAAAAACGTTTTTTAATGAAAGAAAACACAAAACCCAATTTTTAAAATGGATAAAAGATCTACCTTGAGTACAGAGGCTGCTTAAGATTCTCTCTCTCTCTCTCTCTGCCCCTCTCCCCTACGTGTGCTTTCTCTCTCTAAAATTAAATTTAGGGGCACCTGGGTGGCTCAGTCAGTTAAGCCTCCGGCTTTGGTTCAGGTCAGATCTCACCTTTATGGGTTCGAGCCCCGCATAGGGCTCTGTGCTGACAGCTCAGAGCCCGGAGCCTGCTTTAGGTTGTGTCTCCTTCTCTCTCTGCCCCTCCCCCTCTCATGCTCTATCTATCAAAAATAAATAAAACATTTTTTAAAAATTTAAAAAAATTAAAAAAATGGTGACAGATGTAAACAAAGACATGGCTGAAAACAACAAGACATGGGTGGCAAATAAACATACAAAAAGGTGCTCAACATAATTTCCCATTAAGGAAATAAATAAAAATGCAAACAGCTACGCAGTGTCCCCGCATGCCCATTGCAATGGCTGAAACCCAAAGAACGGACCACACCAAGTGCTGAGAGCAGTGGAGCTGCGCAGAGGGCTCGATCCTCGCTGGGGAGAATGCGCGGCGGGGCCGCCACTGGGGAAGCCGGTTGGCGGTCCCTTGTGAGACTAACCATACACTCACCGTGTGACCCGAAGCGATCACGCTCCTAGGTTATCTACCTAAGTCCATTAAAACCTACGTGAACACAAAAACCTATTTGCCGGGGGAAATGTTTACCGCAGATCTGTTCATAAGTCATCAAAAACCTAGAAGCAACCAAGTTGCCTTTCAGTGGAAACAGACCAAGTGGGAAACACCCATACAATGGAACACGATTATGGGAGAAAAGGACTGAGCTATGGATTCCCCCAAGGACAGGAATAAATCTGAAATGCAGAGGGGAGGCAGGGGGCATTTCAGGCGGTGGGATTATCCTGTACGATCCTGGGATGGTAGATACAGGATGCCTGGTGGATGCCAAATCCGTAGAACTTCACACACAAAGATGGAGTTTTCACGGGTGCACACTAAGAAAACAAAATCGTCAAGAAGGTTGGGAGACTCCAAAATATAAATGCATTGCGAACGTGTGACCTGAATTCACTGTAAGTAGTTGGGGGGCTGTGGCGGGGTGGGAAGGGGAGGGGAGGGGTGCATACCCGAGAGGACTTGACCTAAGTAACTTAGGGAAGACGGTGTTTTAACCAAAAAGCATGAGGCTAAAGACAAAAAGAATTGTGCATAACCCCCGAAGACTAGAGACGGTGAAGTTGTTCCTTCCAGAGACACGGGCTGACAATTCTGACCCTGCCGTGCCTGTGGGGCGGGGTTAGACAGGGAAATGGGTGGGGGGTGGGAGGACTCGGGGTTCTCACTGCAGGAGAAGGAAGTTGTCGGGAAGCAAGGAGGGCAAAGCACATCATACTGGGTTTGTCAGAGACATCAATACAGATTCATGCTCAAAAAATCTTTTTAAGTAGGGTCTATGCCCAACATGGGGCTCGAGCTCATGACCCCGAGATCAAGAGTCACCTGCTGTACAACTGAGCCATCCGGGCGCCCCAGGAGGGAGTCATGTTTAACTCAATTTAGAGACCGATGAAAGGTACAGAGATAATTATAGACCCGTGACATACATGCATAGGCGTACACACCCAGGTCAGAATTCATATGCATTTTTCCCAGCTCTGCCTACTGACTGGAGCCACAGCCCGGTGCTCAGAACTCGGTCTGTATTACACGTTTCTAATGAAAAATATTGGGGTTTTTGGAGAAATAGCCAATTCTAGAGCTAGAGCAGAGAAAACACAAGATGAACCTGAAGCATCCAGAAGTTCTTCAAAAAACAAAAAGATGGGGCGCTGAGCTGGACTGGCTCAGTCCAGCTGAGCGTCCGACTTCTGCTCAGGTCATGATCTCACAGTTCGTGAGTTCGAGCCCTGCGTCGGGTTCTGTGCTTGACAGCTCAGAGCCTGGAGCCTGCTTTGGATTCTGTGTCTCCCTGTCTCTCTCTCTCTCTCTCTCTCTCTCTCTCTCTCTCCCCCCCCCCGCCGCTTATGTCCTGTCTCTATCTCAAAAATAAATAAACATTAAAATTTTTTTAATTAAAAGGAAAGGACATGTGAAGAAGATAAAAAAGCTAAGTAAGCTAAGAGTTCCCAACGGGGCTCCTGGGCGGCTCAGTTGCTGAAGCATCTGACTTGGACTCAGGTCACGATCTCACAGTTCGGGAGTTCAAGGCTGTCATTGGGCTCTGTGCTGACAGCAGATTCCGTCCCCATCTCTCTGCTTCTCCCCCACTTGCGTGCATGCGCGCTCTCTCTCTCCAAATAAAAATAAACATTAGAAGATAATAAAAAAAATAGTTCACAATCACAATGGGAAAAGGGTAAGAAACCAAATGAGGTATTAGATTATAACCAAAGTATAAAGCAAATATCCGTGAGTCCATAGTAGTATAAAGAATTGAATGAATGAAAATGAATCTTTCTCACAGAAGAAAGAAGTAGAGCTTACTTCGCTCCCCTTACTTTGAGCATAGGCTGTGCTCAGTGACTTGTTTCCAAAGAGTAAAGCATAGGAAGGATGAAAAGAGAGGTAATTTGGGGCACCTGGGGTGCTCAGTGGGTTGAGCATCTGACTTCAGCTCAGGTCATGATCTCACAGTTCATGAGTTCAAGTCTCCACGTAGGGCTCTGTGCTGACAGCTCCGAGCCCGGGATCTGCTTTGGATTCTGTGTGTGTGTGTCTGCCCCTCCCCAGCTTGCGCTCTCTCTCTCCTTCAAAAATAACAAACATTAAAAAATTAAAAAAACAAAAAGTAATTTTCTTCAGTGGAAAAGTTTCAGAAAAAGTACCTTCTCCTTTCCCCAGGTGACCACAACGAACAGGTCAGGGATGGGTCCCAGGGGTAGCGTTGTCCGAAATGATCTCACATGAAGGGTACTTTACTTCTGTAGTCTTTCTCCCAAGAACCCACAACCCTGGTCTAACCTTTAGAAAAACACCAGACCAACCAAGGTGCAGGACCTTCTACAAAACCCTAGAGCGATGCACCCCAGAGCTATCCAAGGCAAGTCTGGTCCCAGACCAGAGATGAAAGGACAGGGTGGTCCGTGTATGTGGCATTCTGGACGCCATCCTGGAACAGAAGGGTGTTATTGGAAAAGCTAGTGAACTCCAAATAAAATATGCAGGGTAGTTCATCATAAGGTGCCAAAGTTGGCTTCTCGGTTGTGACAAATGTATAATGGTAAGACTTTGACGACAGGGCGTCCTGGGCAAGGGGTCTATAGGCAGGGACCCCAGACCTGCCTTTACAAAGTTTCTATAGATAGAAAGTACTCAAACTTTCCGAGGTGGGCGGGGCTTGAGAAAGACACAGCGTCCTTGCTGATTGGCCAGGAGCAAGGGGGCCGCCACAACTGGGCTGCAGAGGGGGAGGGGCGGGGAGTCCAGAGAGGCTGCCAAGTCAGAGCCGGACCAGCCCTGGCAGAACCCTGTCCGCTGCCTTCGTATCCTGGTTCTGCCTTATGTCAAGGGGGTGATCTTGGGCAAATGCTTTGCTTTCAAAAAAACCTAATGCCCAACATGATGGGGATAGGAGGTGGGGCTTTGGAAGGTACTTTGCTCTTGAGAGTGGATCCCTCCTGAATGGGATTGGTTCTCTCATAAAAGAGCAGAGAGCTCCCAGCGAGAAGGCAATCACCATCTATGAACCTGAAATCAGGCCCTTGCTAGGCACCAAATCTGCTGGTAACTTAATCTCGGACTTCCCAGCTGCAAGAACTGTGAGAAGTACATTTGTTTATAAGCTGCCCAATCTCTGATGTCCTCTTATAGCAGGAAGAATGGGCTAAGACATCCTTCCATCTCTCTGAGCCTCAGTTTTCTCATCTGTAAAATGGAGCAATAGTAATACTTTCCTCACGGTCTCTACTTTGAAGCTGATATGTACAGAGATGTCAATGTCTTTAAATTTTGTTTTTGCATTTATTTATTTTTGAAAGAGCAAGAGTGTGAGTGAGGCAGGGGCAGAGAGAGAGGGAGACACAGAATCTGAAGCAGGCTCCAAGCTCCGAACTGTCAGCACAGAGCCTGACGCGGAGCTCGAACCCATGAACCGTGAGATCATGACCTGAGCCGAAGTCAGATGCTCAACCGACTGAGCCACCCAGGTGCCCCTCAAATAAAAGTATTTTTTTAAAAAGGGGAGAGAGGAGCGTCTGGTTGCCTCAGTTGGTAGAGCACAATACTCTTGATCTTAGGGTTGTGAGATTGAGCCCCATGTTAGGCATGGAGCCATTTAAAAAAAAGTAAAAGGGAAGACTTAATTATTATTCAGCACTTCTCTCTGCTGTTCCTAAAAGCAAATAAATAAAAGTAATAATTAAAAGAACAAAAGACAAGTGTTCCCCGGTGGTAGAAGCTTTGTACCCATGGGGGCTGGACGGCCCCCATGGGCAGTGGGCTTCCGGAGACCGACGGGATTGAAGCAAGGGCAGGTGTTAGGTGGTCAGAGCAGGAGAGGGGCCGTGAGGACAGGTGACCTCCAAGGTCTACACCACCTCCATGATGTGGGTTGATGATTACCCGTCAGCACTGCCCCGCTTAATGCAAGTGCGGAGGAGGGAAGGGGGGTCCGGAATGCAGGCATCACGTGAGCGTGAGCAGAGCTGCCCGCCAGCCCCACGCTCACACCCTCCAAGCACACACCCCTTTCCCAAACCAGACGCTCTGAACACACATCATGATCTGTGAGCAAACGCCCCCGCCCAGGGACCAAACAACCCTCGTTTGTTTGGAAGCCAGAGACCAAGGGCCAGGGGCCAGTGCTGGCGAATCAATATGCTTTCAGTTGAAAAACGTAAGAGTGTTTTCTCACTGAAACCAAAAGGGCTTGGCCAAATTCTAAGGCTCCTTTATGAGCTGGTCCTCCCCTCGGCTGGGGCCTCAGCTGACCGCTGTCCTTGCTGATTTCTCCGGCGACTCCCTCGGCCCCGACAAAGTTCTCCTTCTCTGAATACCTGAAGCCCCGACCCTCGGACCCAGCCAAGATCTATCCAGAGCGAAGTGGCCGCTGAGGTCTCCCCACTGGGACTGTCTGCTTCTCTGAGACAGGAGCCACGGATGGTGCAGAAAGATGGAGATCTGGGACCTGGGTCCCGGCTTACCTGCGTGGAGCCCTTTACCAAGCTGCTTCCTCAGGCACCATTGTTTTCTTCCTGTAAAGCCCGTCTCCTTCCCTCCTTCCCAGGGGGTCAGTGACCTGAAGAAAAGTGGCCTCCTGGGCCCGAGAGGTCCTAGGGGTCCTCACCGGCTGTGCAACGGGCTCCCATCTGGGCCTGGCTGTTTGGTCTGCAGAGTACAAAGGATGTGGAAGGAATGCCTTAGAAAGATCTATTTTTATAAGGCTCTGCTCAAAGCCTTTCTACGGGGCCAGCTGGACATCTGGACAGACCATCGCACGGATGAGACCCGAGCGAGGCCATTTCCGGAAGAACATCCAGTCCTTGCCTGGAAACTGTTAAAAAAACAAAATTAACCCGAGTCAATTTGAAGATCTAAGTGGCTTTATGAAATGATTTGCGCATCGGGCAGCGTCCCATCTAGCGAGTGGGAAGGAGCCTCCTCAGGCTGCAGAAGAGGAACGATTTTAAAGGCAGAGAGAGAAGAGGGGAAAAGGAAAAGATTCGCCAAGAGTACCTTGTTTTAGACAAGGTTGTCCTAAGGGGAGTGGAAAGGGCCTATCGGCACGTTTCCTAGTGCTGACCAGGAAATTCCACGCTGCCTGGGTAAAGGTTACATTCTTGGGAAGGTTGAAAGTGCAGTTAGGTTAGGTATTAAGTCTCGGTTTACTGACGTGAGGCCTTAACGTAAGTGACTCCATTTTGGGTCTGTGGCTTTCTCTGGAACACAAACTCGAATGAAGGCTGGAGTCAGGGCCCCACTTTGGCCAGGGCTGAGAGGTGGTCATCGGACCGCAGGCCCAGGAGGCTTTATCACAGGCTAATCCCCCTCCCACCCCCACCCCCACCCCACCCCACCCCACCCCACCCCACCACACCAGCCCTCTCCCAGCTGGAAGGGCCTCTCTTTAAGGATCCGGTAGCTTCTTCTAAGCAAAGATCATGGACCTGTTGGGAACGACATGTCTTCCTTCTCTTACCTCCGTCTGTCCCCTTTCAAGCCAGCAGCCCTGTTTGTCACACGCTCTTTCTGCCATTTCTCGCAAGAAAAAGTCAACCCTCTTCATGAACCGAGGAGCAGCCTTAAAATTTCTGACTTGTGCTCCACACCTACCACTCTGCGGCTCTGGCCTCAAAGCCTCCTGGCACTCAGCCCCTGAGTCCCAGCAGATGTCAGATGAACTGGCACAATGTGGCCGGGTGAGCGGTTGGTCAGCCCAGCCTTTGACAAATTTCAGATATGCAGCTGCGCCTGAAGAGAGCCCAGCTTGGCACAGTGGGGTGACCTCTCGCCAGAAAGGAGAGTCTGGACTTCATTTCCTGCCCCATCCCTGTGCCACAGACGTGGCCAGCAGCCCATAGCCTCCCTCCCTACCCCTGCCTGTGTTCATTCGTTCATTCAAAAATATTTAGGGGCGCCTGGGTGGCTCAGTCGGTTTAGCGTCCGGCTTCGGCTCAGGTCATGATCTCATGGTTCATGGGTTCGAGCCCCACGTCAGATTCTGTGCTGACAGCTAGCTCAAAGGCTGGAGCCTGCTTCGGATTCTGTGTCTCCCTCTCTCTCTGACCCTTCCCTGCTCGTGCTGCCTCTGTCTCTCAAAAATAAATAAACATTTAAAACAATCAAAAATATTTATTGAGCAAATGCCAAGTTTGTGTGGTGTGAGGACCCATTCAGAACCTGAGAGCTGATGTAAAGAGTATTTTTTTTAATGTTTTTATTTATTTTTGAGAGAGAGAGAGAGAGAGAGCGCGTGAGCAGGGGAGAGTCAGAGAGAGAAGGAGACACAGAATCTGAAGACAAGCTCCAGGCTCAGAGCTAGCTGTCAGCATAGAGCCTGACGCGGGACTTGAACCCACAAACCGCGAGATCATGACCTGAGCCGAAGTTGGACGCTTAAGTGACTGAGCCACCCAGGCGCCCCTGTAAGGAGTATTTTTAAAAATTTTATTTTCCTCAAGTAAATACTATGCCCAACGTGGGCTCAAACTTATGACCCTGAGATTAAGAGTCACATGTTCTACTGACTGAGCCAGTCTGGGGCCCCAAGAATAGTTTAAGCTGAGGACATTTGAGATTTAACAGATGAAGGAAAAAGCCTTCTGGGAGCTTCCATATCTGACTAAATGCAGAAACTTCTAAGAAATGAGGATTGCCATAAATTCCTTCCTTGGGGCACGTCTATTGCCAGGAAAGAGCCAGCCTACTATAAATCCCCTCTCTAGAGGAGTTGTATGGCCCTGAAGAAGGCAGAAAAACAATTCATACCTTGATAGACAAACCTTATTGCAAACTTTCTTATGTTCCCTTTGTTCTCCTAAAAAAATTTCTTCCCATAAGCGCCTCTTCCCCCGCTCCTCTCCCCTACTAAGTTAGATATACAAGCCCCTAATTCTAACCCTCTCTTTTGAGTTACTCATCATTAAGCACTGGTGTGCAAATAAATTCTTTTTTGTTTATTAATTGGTCTTTTGTCAGTTTAATTCACATGCCCCCAGTAACTGAACTTAAGAGGGTAGAAGGAAAGTTTGTTTTTTTCCTCCCAAACACCAGTTTATACTGAATCTTCCTTTACCCTTCAGTTCTCACCAGGGCCCGGAGCCTCTAAACCCCTCACCTGGCATTGCCACCCTCTTGATCCTAAACATTAAACCCTCCTCAAGGGACCCTTGGGGTGTCCCTGTCCCTAGTCTTACTCTCCTGCTGTCCTCACTCTCCAAGTACCTACTCACCTCAGCAGAGGGACTGCCTGGGCTTCAGCTCAGAATCCACTCCTTCCCTCGCACCACCACAGACATAGGCCATTTGTCTTTCTAGAAATTAGATTCTAGATTCTATTTGTCTTTCTAGAATCTAGAATGTTGACTGATGCCCTGGGGGCTCCTGCCAGACAGTAAGGAGACTTTGGGTGAAGGGAAGTTTGGCACAGAGCCCAGACGCCTCCAAAATCTCACCAGCCACGGGACTGCAGAAAAGCCTCATTTTCCCCAATAATCCAGCTGCTCGTTGCTGAATCAGGTACCCCTACATTTCCAAATGGCAGGCATTTGTCCTCAGAGTTCCTGTCACCTAATCCAGATGGAGGATGGGACAGTGGTCCTAGGGGTGATACTGAGTTCCTACCTTACACCACCCTGCCCCAGCCCCTTAAAGGGCTCCACACACACACAGACCCGTGGCTGAGCTTCAAAATGACCACCTGTAAAGGTGCAACTGCGTTCTGAGCGCGGCTTGCCCTCCCCATCTGCCACTGTCGGGGGGGGGGGGCAGTCATTCTTCCAGTGCTCTCGGTGTCTGGAAATGTAAAGTTGAGGTGTCTCCGGAGGCATGCAGGCAGGTGCAAATAAAGCTTCTGGGAGCTAGTTGATGCAAACAGATGAGAAAATCATCAGCTCTAAGGTGGCAAACCCACACCTTGAAAATGGGAGTGCTCCGTTTGGGGAGCACACCAGAGGCAAGGCAGAACCTCTGCTTTCACCTGCCTGGCTCTGGGGAGACACCCGCCCTCCTCTCTGGCCAGCTCCCCCCGATCTTGGAGCAGAAGAAGGGGCAGGTGAGAAGGAAGAGGTTCTGAGTGTCTGTTATAAGACAACGTTAGGAGCTCTGGATGGGGCTCTGGGTCCTCCAAACGGAGATGAAGCTGGTTCTGCCACTTTGGTAGCGGGAGAACTGGGGCCGGCTAATGAGGTGTGGGGCACAGAGCAAAATGAAATACAAGGCCCTCGGTTCAAAAAGGGTTAAGAATTTCCAGGGGCACCTGGGTGGCTCAGTCGGTTGAGCATCTGATTTCTGCTCAGGTCATAATCTCGCGGTTCCTGAAATTGAACCCCGCATCGGGCTGTCAGCCTGTCAGCACAGTATGGAGCCCCTTTGGATTCTGTCCCCCCCCCTCCCCCACCAAACAAATAAATATTTTTAAAAATTATTAAGAATTTCGAGATGACAACAGCAGAGCTATATTTATTTTTTTTAAGTTTATTTATTTTGAGACAGAGACAGCACAAGTGGGGGAGGGGCAGAGACAGAAGGAGAGAGAGACAATTCTAAGCAGGCTCTGCACGGTCAGCACAGAGCCCGATGCAGGGCCTGAACTCATGAACCCAAGAGATCTTGACCTGAGCTGAAACCAAGAATTAGACGCTTAACTGACCGAGCCCCCCAGGCGCCCCGGCAGCAGAGCTTCAAGTCGAACGGTGGGTCCTGCCCGTCAAAGGGCCCTGGGAGACGGGTCACTTGCCCTGGGATAACCTGGGGCAAGTTCCTTTCCATCCCTCTGATGAGAGGAAGTCCTTGGGATCCGCACCAGCCAGGTATCCAGATGGAGCCAAAATGAAGTTTGTTCCCACATCCCGTCTATATCCACGAGACCGTGATCTCCTTGAGGGAAGTGACCCATCTTTTCCATCTTTTGTGACCACAGTGCCTGGCATACAGTAGGCATTCCATAAATGTTACAGGAGCCTGATCTTCTCAGGTTCTTGCTGATCCTAGAAGCTCCCTGAACTGGACTGGTCTGCCAGTTTCTTCTGAAAATGTCTTGTTTCCTTGCTTGGGTCCCGGGGCCCTGGGGCCTGGACTCCTGAATCCCCACCCCTACGCCAGGGATTAGACTGCCCCCCTTTTCTAATTTCCTTCCCTTACTGGAAAAAAAAAATCTTATTAGTCAATCATGGATTACTTTTCCCATAAGGGCAAGCCTTGGCTAGAGACCCAGCACTGCTTTTACTCTCTGTAAACCCTCTCCGTCCTCTTTGCGTCCTCTCCACCCCACCCCCCTGCAAGCCTGGCTTCACCCCCGTGGCTGCCCTGTGTGGTCCGCACACCTGGGATCTTGTTCCCGGTTCCATCCGAGGAAAGCGGGTGGGATGGGGGCTCCAGGGGCCTCAGGCCTCTCAGATTCACGTAGGTGACCGTCAGCAGGGCGGGCAGACCTTTCGGTCCCCTCCCCTAACTGGACCTTGCTTCGTCATTACACACCAAGAGACCTCTTCCTACTAGGCTGGGAGGGAAGGAGCTGGGGGCGGAGCCACACAAAACCCGTGAGTCCCTCGAACTACAAGCCACCGGCGAGCCACTTACCCACGCGTGCAGAGTGACCCTGGAAAGTTACAGATGGCTCATTAAATTCCCTGTCCTCATACTGAGCACTCAGGATCTGCCAGGCTTGACGCCAAAGGCGACCAGAAGGACCTGGAAGCCCAGTGGGAAAACCAGCTCTTCTAGGACTAACAAGCCAGAGACAACAGTAAGGGCTGTGGGACCGCTTCTCGCACAGCCCGCAGCGGCTCTCAGATGGGACACACGGCGGCAGACGGCACATCCTTCCTCTCTATAGGGCCTCCAGCTGCAGCTCTGATTCTGATGCCTTTTTTGTGTAGTGTTTGTTAATTTTTGAGCAAGAGCACAGCGGGAGGGGAGGAGGGGGAGAGAGAGAGGGAGAGAGAGACAGTGAATCCAAATCGTGCTCCAAGCTGACGACAGAGAGCCCGATGCGGGCCCCCAGCTCAGGAACCGTGAGATCGTGACCTGAGCCGATGTTTGACCCGTCCGAGCCACTCCGGCGCCCCTCACGCCTTTCGATGCCAGATGTGTGTGTGGAATTGTAAACTCATTTCCTGGTTGATGTAGCAAACGGATGCCCCCTTGGTGTTGGGCCTCCCTGATGAACTTGGAGGAGGGGATCTCCCAAGGCCCTTTCCTTCGGAGTTAGCTCCAGCACCTGAGTCCTTGGAGTGGGAGTGGCAGTCCCCACGGGCTTCCCCCACACCTGCCAGAGAACTGTCAGGCGAGGCTGCCCTGGGCCCCCCACCCCGGGGAGGACCACGGGCTCGTCTCTGCTTCCTCCAAGCATTCTGACCAGTCCCCAGATGCGGAAGGTCTCCAGCCCGCATCACCTCCACGAGGCCACCCCTTCAAGGTCCTTCTAGCCAGACTCAAGACGAAATTGACTTGAGACACATTAACAGGAGAAAATCAAGTTCAATTTCTTACATTTGGAGAATGCACACAGACATGGATGTTGCAAAGACCATCAGGCAAATGAGAGATGTTCGGTCTCTCTGACCAAAGAAGGGGGGCAGGGGTATGGACTTCAAAGGGAAGAGATGCAATTCATAGGAAGATGAAATGAGTAAATGTTGTATGAACAAATGTTTGCTGGGCCGCTGAGAAACCCTGGATGGAGAGGACTTTGAGCGACAGGCCTGGCCAGCTTCCTCCGTGGCTGTGCACCTAGTTCACGTTCTAATGCAGTCATGTGTCCCGACAGCTCTCTTCCAGACCGGCTCCTCTATCTAAATCCTTCTTAGGCAGTAAGGGGGAGGTAAAGAGCTTTTCCGGAATCTGATGGGCTTTGACTGTTTTGTAACTCAAAATCACCTGTAGGCCAAAGTAGCCCATCTTGGGGCAGCCCGCCCTTGGGCCCCCTACAGCACCCCCCAAATGACTGCCCATGGCTAACGTTGCCCTGAGTTAAATACAAATCAAAACCACACTGAGCTACCACCTCAATCCCGGCAGATGGCTGACGTTAACGGGTCCGGCGACAACGGATGTTGGCGAGGATGTGGAGAAGGAGGGTCCGTTGTGCTCTGCTGGTGGGAACGCACACCGGTGCAGCCGCTCTGGAAAACAGTGTGACGGTCCTCAAAAAATTAAAAATAGAACTACCCTACGACCCAGCGATTGCACTACTAGGAATTTATCCAAGGGATACAGGTGCGCTGTTTCAAAGGGGCACGTGCACCCCGATGTTTATAGCAGCGCTATTGACAGTAGCCAAAGTATGGAAAGAGCCCAAATGTCCGTCAACAGATGAAGGGATAACGATGTGGTGTATATATGTACACACATACACACACAATGGAGTCTCTCTCTCTCTCTCTCTCTCTCTCTCTCTCTCTCACATATATATATAAACTTTAAAGATGCCCTGGGTCATGTCTCCCCAGCGCCATATTTAGGGGCTCACTTCCCCTTGGGGGCAGGCTGGATCCTGGCCAACACAAAGCTCCCTCCCTTCCCCTCTCCCCTCCCCTCCCCTCTCTCCCCACCCCCCACCAGGCCCTTCTATTTCTGCTCTTCCAACAAAATTTCTCCCAGTAGAGACTCTGGCTGTAGCCTGCCCCTCTCCCTTCTTCACTGGGCTCCCTCCTTTCATCAGCTCTCCTTACTGTGCCCATTTCCCAGTTGGGAGGAGAAACCTCTCCCCTAAGGTTTGCTCAGGGACACAGCAGCTGGACATCTTGCCGGAAGCCCGGGCTCAGAGGGCGGGCCCAGCGGGTCCTGGCTCTCCTGGAAGAGAGGCTGTCAGAGCCGCAGCAGTGGGCAGCTCCCCAGGTTCCTGACTCTCCCTGCAGCCAGCCCTCCGCCCTCCCCCCTCCCCCCTCAGCCAGCAAGCTGGGACTGGGAGCCAGGTGCCTGGGGTTGGGGGGGGGGCACCGGAAACTGCCTGCAGCCTCCCAGCAGACCTTTCAGACCCAGTTGTTTTTGAGGATCAGAGAGCCTGCCAGAGACCAGGCAACAGGGAGGCTGGAAATGAGGCTCTTTGTAGAGGGAAGCGTCCCCACACACTTAACCACCGGTGGCATTTCCTCCGCAGCCCCCGCTGGCTAGCTCTCCCTGACCCCCCACCCCTACGCAGTCCCAGAGGGCCGGCTGGCACGGAGTGCGGGCACGGAGAGTTCCTTCCCGGCGTGGCAATTAGCTCCAGACATGGCAGCAGATGCACATTCTCAGGGAGGCTGGGTCCCAAGGCCTTGGCAGGGACAGCACCAGCTGCCATCGCCAGCAAGGCCGTTAAAAGGAGGTGAGGCGTGGGAGCCGGTCCCTTGGAGGGGCCACCATGGGACCCACCGGGCAGCCATCAGGCCTTGGCAGGAAGAGAAAACGTTTTTGCTCTTAGGGAGAGTCAAGAGAAAGGCAGCATGGCCCGGCAGGCCAACTTCTGCCAGTCTCGGAGGGATGGAGAACAAAACCCTTTTTCTGCAGGTCCTCGAAGCTTCTGCCAGCCTGGGCCATTGATTGGTTCCTTCCCAGCTCTGGGGAGGTGTGGTGACCAGGGCCGCAGATCAGGGCCCATTGAGGAGAGGCCCTGAATAGACACAAGACCCTGGCCATGGGATGCTACTTCCCATAGCCGGCCTCACGGGCTTTGCATTCTAAAACTTTTTTTCTTCTTTTTTTTTCTTTTTTCAATTTTTTGAAAGAGAGAGACAGCATGAGCAGGGGAGGGTCAGAGAGAGAGGGAGACACAGAATCTGAAGCAGGCCTCAGGCTCTGAGCTAGCTGTCAGCACAGAGCCCGATGTAGGCCTCGAACCCACGAACCATGAGATCATGACCTGAGCTGATGTCGTACACTTAACCGACCGAGCCACTGAGGCGCCCCATGGGCCTTGCATTCTGAGAGACCCACATTCACCACCCAGGCCACTGAACATCGGTGACCGGCAAGGTCCTCTTGTTTAGAATCGTCCAGACTGTGTATGTGAAGGTGGAGTACGTGCAGAACACTGCAATGTGCTTCCGCTTGGGGGTGGGGGAGGGGAGACACCACGTGGATGCACACTTGCTCGCATGTGCTCAGAGTGTCCAGAAGGATAAATGACAACAAAAAAGATGGGCTGTTTGGGTTGACTCCAGGAAGGGGAATGGCTGGCCGGCCGAGGGACACAGGAGGGAGGGAGGCTTTTTAGAGGCTGCATTTTGGAGCTTTTGAATGGTTTCGATGACTATATTTTAGAAATATACCATTTGAATTAGATAAACAGAATGCAAGGTAGCGGTGAGGTCCTCGCCAGATCGCTGGGAGGATGAAGCGAGTTAGTTACCGATGAAACGCCAGCAGGCTGCCCAGTGTGTGAACGGCCCGCGGGATGCGATGTCAGAACCCCACGGGGTCTGAAGCAGGTGCACCAGCCCGCATGGCTGGGCCTGGAAGGGTGCAGAGCGGGCCCAGCGCTTCCTGCTGCGCGAGTGGGACCTTGAGGTCCAGAGGGGACGCGCCCAAGGTCGCACAGCTGGACGCGGTAGGTCGTGGATCTTGGACTGGAATCCTGTTCCCAGGCTCCTCCTGGGAACGTCTGTAGGAACTAGAAAAACTATTTAAGATCTCTGCAGATACCGACACCAGGTGAAAAATCAAACCCTTGGTAGAGGGCGTGACGTTCAAGGTCAGCCTTCAGAAGAGCAAGTGGCCCGGCCTTGGCTGATCAGGGCAGACCCTTGGGTTGGAGTCTAAAGGCGGGGAGGCTCGGTCTACAGTCTAGTCTCCTGCTGAGAGCAAACCCACCCCAAGGGCCCGTCTGCAGAGGCAACCATGCTTCTATCTGTGGTTTCTCCTCCCAGCCTCCCCCTCACCAGCAGGCTCCTCCTCTGCCAAAACAGCCCGCCTACTGTATCCTGGGCGTTCAGCAAGCCCACCGGGGCACCAGGAGGTCTAGGGGACTCTTGGAGCTTCTAGTTTAGTTGGAAGCTAAGAGCAGATGAGTATCTGTTCTCGGAGTCCCCGCTCTGCCACTCCCCAACTGTGTCAGACGCTTCTCAGTGCGGCCTCTGCTTCCTCATCTGTAAAATGGGCATTGAAAACGCAGCCGCCTAGCTCGTTCTGAGGATTAAGTGATCATCTATAGAAGGTTTGTAAACTGTCCATCGGAAGTATCCAGCCCATAGCTGTCATGTGAGAGAAAGGGGAAAGATGCGTTTAAGTTTGGTTATTTGAGAGGGACGGAGACAGTGTGAGTGGCGGAGGGGCAGAGAAAGAGAGGGAGAGAGAATCCCAAGCAGGCTCTGCACTGTCATCTCAGCATCTAGTGTGGGGCTCGAACCCACAAAACTGTGAGATCATGACCTGAGCTGCAAACCAAGAGTTGGATGCTTAACCGACTGAGCCACCCAGGTGCCCCAGGAAAGATGCATTTTAAGACAGACAGGACCAGGGGGCCTGGGTGGCTCAGTCCGTTAAGCATCTGACTTTTGATTTTTGGCTCAGGTCATGATCTCATGAGTTTGTGAGTTCAAGCCCCATATCGGGCTCGTTGTACTGACAGTGTGGGGCTCTCTCTCTGCCCCCTCCTGCACATTCTCTCTCTCTCTCTCTCTCTCTCTCTCTCTCTCTCTCTCTCTCTCTCAATTAAAAAATAAAGTCAAGAATTTTTTAATTAAAAAAAAATAAGACAAGACCAAAGTTTGGATGAGTGACATGGCATTATCGTTGTTGGGATCCCGGGAGAAATGCCAGGCTGCTGGAAGACACCGCGAGCAAATGGATCCTGCATTGGGCTTTGAAGCAGAGAACAAAGGAGATGCCGTTCCAAGGAAGAGGCTCAGCGATGGCGGGAATGAGGTCAGCACGGGCGGCTGGAGGAAGCCAGGACCGCAGGCTTCGTCTTTGGGGAATGAGCCCCTTGTCCTGGAGGCGAACGCCCAGGGGCAGAAGGCAGCCTCTTCCGTCCTCCCTGGGGGCACCGGGGCCCGAGGCGCCCAGAGTTCCTGCTCTCCACTCCATGTCTGGTTACCGCCTCCATCTGGGTCCAGCTGCCAAGCCCCAGGATGCCTCCGAGGGTTCAGACGCGAAGTCAGGACCCTTCATTCCCTCCCGATCCTGGGAAAGGCCAGTGGGGACAGGTGGTATGACACTGTGCCCACTGCCCTCACCAGAACTGTCCCCGTCCCACAAGTGTGGCTCTGCAGCGGCCAGACTCTTGTCTGCTTGGGCAGTCCATAAAACCGAGCCCCACCCCCACCGGTTCCTGGTAATCCTGTACGTGCTCTTTATTAGAACTTCAGACGGGGCACCTGGGTGGCTCCGTCAGTTAAGGGTCCGACTTCGGCTCAGGTCATGATCTCACAGTCTGTGGGTTCGAGCCTCGCGTCGGGCTCTGTGCTGACAGCTCAGAGCCTGGAGCCTGCTTCAGATTCTTTGTCTCCCTCTCTCTCTGCCCCTCCCCCACTCACTCTCTGTCTCTGTCTCTCAAAATAAAATAAAGACCAAAAAAAAAAAGGAACTTTGGAAACTATAGAAGCACTCGAAGAAGAAAAGAACCAATACCTTCATCTCTAACCCAGAAGGAATCCCCACCATCACCTGGTTCCATTCATCCTTCCAACCTTTTCCTATGCAGTTTTGACAAAGTCAAGATTTGTGCCACAGGTGACAGGCAGTCTCCTGAAATGACCTCAGGCCGCCTGGGTGGCTTAGTTGGTTAAGTGCCTGACTTTGGCTCAGGTCACTATCTCATTCATGGTTCCTGAGTTTGAGTCCTGCCCCAGGCTCTTTGCTATCAGCATGGATCCCATTTGGATCCTCAGTCTCCCTTGCTCTCTGCCCCTCCCCCCTCACTCCCTCTCCCCTCCCCCACTCATTCCCTCTCCCTTCTCCCCTCTCCCTCAAAAGCATTTAAGGGGCACCTGGGTGGCTCAGTTGGTTAAGCGTCTGGCTTCGGCTCAGGTCATGATCTCATGGTTTGTGGGTTCAAGCCCCAGGTCGGACTGTGTGTGGACAGCTCAGAGCCTGGAGCCTGCTTCAGATTCTGTGTCTCCCTCTCTCTCTGACCCTCCCCTGCTCATGCTGTGTGTGCGTCTCTCTCAAAAATAAACTAAAAATAAGCCATAAAAAAATAAGCATTTAAAAATAAAACAATGGCCTCACTGACCTCCACCTCCTAGAAGTCCTGCTCTTGTGGGATGCCCTGCCTTTGAGTGTGAGCGAGACCCAATCACATGCTTATAAAGGAAAATACGGCATGAGTGATGGTCAGTGTGAAATGAGGGTCCATCCCACGGGCCCTCTGTCTCTCTGGCTCTCCTCACAGGCTGCCCTGATAGGAAAGACCACTTGGCAATTAACCAAAGGCAGCCTCTCCAACCTGGTGGTCCTGAGTCCTACAGCAGCCCCATGGGTAGGCTTGCAAGCAGGTCCTGCCGCGGTAGAGTCTTCAGATAAGACTGCAGCCCCTTGACGGCTTTGGGAGCGACTCAGAATAGGCAGACCAGCCCCGCTGTTCAGGTTCCTGATGCAGACAAAATGGGAGATAATAAGTGTACCTTGTTGGGGCGCCAGGGTGGCTCAGTCAGCTGAGCATCTGACTCTCGATTTCAGCTCTGGTCACGATCTCATGGTCGTGAGATCGAGCCCCACGTCAGGCTCCACACTGGGTATGGAGATTCTCTCCCTCTCCTTCTGCCCCTCCCCCATGCATGTGCATGCATACTCATGTACTCTCAAAAGAAAAAAAAAAGCACTTCTTAAAAAAATAACTTTCAGGGGCAGCTCAGTCAGTTAAGCATCCAACTTTGGCTCAGGTCACGATCTCACGATCCTTGAGTTCAAGCCCCTCATTGGGCTCTGTACTGACAGCTCAGAGCCTGGAGCCTGCTTCGGATTTTGTGTTTCCCTCTCTCTCTGCCCCTCCCACACTCATGCTTTCTCTCTATCTCTCTCAAAAATACATAATAAACATTAAAAAAGTAAAAAATAAAAATTTTTTAAAACTTTCCCAAAAATGAAATAAATGTGCATTGTTTTAAGCTGCTATGTTTTGGAATCCTGTGTTACGCAGCAATATGCAACTAATAAATTACGTATAGAATTTCATAAACTAACTTTAAAGCCTGGCATAACCACATAAACCTTCTCCTTCTTAATCCTATCGCTCTGCACACATGGTGCTTGCTTGTCGCATAATCCTTCACCCGTAATTTAACTATCCTGCTCTCGTGGGTCCTTTGAATCATCTTCCAGTTTTCATTGTGCAGTTAACATTGCTATGCTTAAAGCATCGTCTATTAGACACTTTCTGTAGAGCATTTGTCCGTAAGAATTATTGGGTCCAAGAGCATGATACACCCTACTTAACAGTAAGAGTTATCAACTCTTTAAAGTACAGTCTATCCCTTTAAGTCCTGGGTCTATAAATCAGGTAGCTAGACAGTTACCATAAGGTCACGTTGAGAGCCAAGGATTTGGTTGGGGTCACAGGTTAATATCTTAGAGAAACCAGACAGCAAGAGGTTCAGGTTCCATTTTCCTTTCCAGAGCATTTGGTCCTGAAGGAAACTGAGGGTACACTTTCTAGATTCTGTTTGCTACAAACTCAAACTGTGCATCTCAGCAAACTGCTTTTCTTACTGTCTCTCAGGATTCCCGTTTATCACTGTGTGACCTTGGGCAAGCATTTAACCTCTCTGCGCCCCAGTGTTCTCATATATAAAAGTAAATACTCCATATAAAAAAATAATACCCACATCATAGTATTGTGTGAGAATTACATGATTTAAAATATGTAAAGTGCAGGGTGCCTGGGTGGCTTAGTCGGTTGAGCGTCTGACTCTTGATATTGACTCAGATGGTGATCTTGGTATCGTGAGATCAAGCCCCTCCATGCTCAGCATGGAGCCCAACATACTTGGAATGTTCTCTCTCTCCCTCGCTGCCCACCCCCCCACTCATGCACACTCTCAAAATAGACAAATAAACATTTAAAAAATTAGGGGCGCCTGGGTGGCTCAGTTGGTTTAGCTCAGATCACGATCTCCCAGTTCACTAGTTCAAGCCCCGCATCGGGCTCTGTGCTGACAGCTCAGAGCCTGGAACCTGCTTTGGATTCTGTGTCTCCCTCTTTCTGCCCCTCCCTGGCTCACACGCTGTCTCTGTCTCTCAAAAATAAACCTTAACATTTTTTAAAAACTAAAATACGTTAAGTATAAATAAAATACATACAGTGCTTAGAAAAGTGTTGCATGTAATGTGTGTGGTGTTCTCATTCTCAGAGGACAGCGTGGTGATGAAAAGTCCAGCAGACTGGCTTGAAATTCCCCCTCCCCTGACCGTGAGCTATGTGACCTTCAACAAATGACTTAGCCTTTCAGAGATTCAATTTGTGAATTAGCCATGAAGCTAATGAAGCTTTCAGAACCCTCATTTGCCAAGATTCTGTATCTAATTTTGTACAATGTTTAGAACTATATAATTGCAACTAACACGTAATTTGCAATTGTATTATTACAGAAGAGGGCCCCCAATTTTATAAGCTTCCAGGCCTCAAAAACCTGGGTCGATCCCGAGGAAAGGTGGTACTGTATGGAGTGGTTATAAAATTTGAATGAGGTCACGTGTTTAATGACTTAAAATAGTGTCCAGCACATAAAGTCCTGACTAGTATATAGCAGCTACTTCATTGGAACTTACGAGACTGGAACTTGCTTTCTTCTTTGGGGCACCCGTGTGGCTCAGTTAAGCGTCTGACTTCAGCTCAGGTCATGATCTCAGGGTTCATGAGTTTGAGCCCCACAAGATCCTCTGTCCTCCTCCCTCTCTGCCCCTCCCCTGCTCACCCTTGCTCTCTCTCTCTGTCCCCAAAATAAGCAAACATTAAGAACTCGCGTCCTTCCTTTTCTTTGTTTATACATGTAACCACTTCAAGAAACTTAATTTACAAAAACCCAAGTGTTAGAAGAGAAGATAAAGCAGAGGATGATCATTCTAGTTATGACTCATGGACTTGACTTTTTTTTTTAAAGTAATTCTATGCCCCGTGTAGGGCTTGAGTGCCCGACCCTGAGACGGAGTCACACATTCCGCGTACTGAGCTAGCCAGGCACCCCTCTGGCTTTACGTTTCTAGTTGGTATCTGAAAAGCAGTGATCCGTCCACTGGCCAACCAAACATAACTACTGAGATACCGGAACTGCTTGGAAATCCTGAGAGGACTTCCCCCTGGAGAACAGAAATAAACACGCCTGGGACCCTGCATGTTTACAACTTCATTGCCAAAGCTGGAAGTGGAGGCTGGCCACACCCTTCCAAACCTAGATGACAGGACCTTGCCTTGTTTTTGGTTTTGTAAACATCCAGATGACTTCCTTTTCTTTCTTTAAAAAAAGAAAGGGGCTGCTGGGCTGTCCCTCCTCCCAGCAGCCCCTTGGGGAGGCAGGGCTCAGCCCAGGGACTTGCCAGATGAA
>PISW01005217.1:78915-145095 GCA_004023785.1 Mungos mungo
GGAATCCGAAGCAGGCTCCAGGCTCTGACACGGGTTCGAACTCATGAACTGCGAGATCATGACCTGAGCCAAAGTCAGATGTTTAACCAACTGAGCCACTCAGGTGCCCCCAGCCCTTGCTTTTGATCCCAGCCTCTCGCATCCTAAACCAGAGCCTGCGTAAAGGACCCATCTCTTTCAACCAGGGCCATTTCCTACCCGGCACCCGATGGTTTGTGTGGTCACCTCCTGACATGCCTACATGACCTTGGCTGCACCCACATTTTCTAGATCAAACAGATCCCCCAAAAGTAATGACTCTAAGCCCTGGCAATTCTGGGTAACAGAGTTGCAAGGGCGCCAATGCATTGGGCTCACACGGTGTTCTCCCTTGTGTGACCTTGACAGTCATGTAAATTCTTCCCTCGGTGCCATAAGGTGGGGGGAGTGACAGCCACCACTGGGCGCACCTTACTTGAGTGTCCTGAAGAGGAAGTGAGCTGCTGTGTGGGAAAGTGCCTTGCAAAGGGGAAGGGATGTAAGACAGATCACGGTAATAAACTTGGGAAATTTTGAGTCCCAGCCTGATGGGGCATATTCTCCTTCCGGGTCCTGCAGCGGCCTGGAAATGCCACGTGGGGGGCTGCGGAGTCCGGCTCCAGCAGGTCCAGGGCTCCCCGAAAGGTTGGACAGTGTCAGCGGAAGGGAGTGAAAGAGCCTTGCCTTTTCTTTCTGATCACCAGGCCGGCATCTCTGCTCTGCTGGGTTTTTTGTCTTTATTTATACATCAAGTGTTAACATGACATCAAAAAGTGGAATTTTTACTACAAATACTTCTGTGATAAGATGCTCTGAAAAGTGTACAGAAACAGCGTTTACAGAGGCAGTTTTGCAGAACTATAATTTCAGGGAGGTCGTTAATTTTTACAAATAATAGGGTAACAGGACAGTCTCAGTGAAAAGCAGATAACATACACATTTGTTTAAACCAGTAGAGAATCTTACAACTAAGAAGATAGCAGGATGTTCTCAGTGAGAAGCAGAGAGCAAACACATTTGTTTATATCAATAACGCTAAGATTCAGGCTCGGGCTAGGCTAGGAGTCGCTCTGTCTGGCTCACAAAAGGAAGGTGTTTGCGCTGGCTAGTAAATAAGCCTTGTTATTTGACGTTGAAGGTGTAAGCCCCATAGGACCCCTAGATGTGCCGGCCTTTGTATAGGAGTTTAAGTTTTAACCCTCTTCCCCGTCCTCGTAATGGATATCAGTGTAAGGGAAGGTACTGGCGGCACCAATTAGCAAAGGTCTGTGCAGTAACTTCTGTCTGGCTTCTTGTCTGTTTCTTATCTCTAAGTTCCGCTTTTTTTCTCTGGGCCAGAGTTAATAGTAACTCTTGTGTTCTTTAACCCCCTCTATTATCTATGTCTTGGGTTTGTGAGGCTCCTCAGAAGAGCCTTTCGACAAACATCTGCAGTGTTTTGTCTGAATTCTTTGTAGAGGTGGGAATATGCTTCTCCCCGTGAAGCATCTGTGTGGGGAATATCAGTCTGGTTGGGAACATCGTGAGGCCTAATCAATAACAGTGACAGTTCCCAGTATGAGCCAATAGCAGGAGATACCAGTTTCACTTCATGGCAGGAGCTGTGCAAAAACGTCTGCCATTTCCTCGCTGTGACTGAGTCACCCAGCAAGGCCGACATGGCTCCCAGCAGCGGGCCCTTTGGCAAACCCCGGGGGTCCGTCTGTACATCCGGCTGGTGCTCCGAGAGGTGTCCTCAGAACCGGTTGGACGGTGCCTGGGGCCCTGTGGGCACGTCTCACAGACCCTCCTCTCCCTGGGGCCCTTCTCTCCATGTCTCCAACTTCCTGTTGATCCCCAGCCCAGGACAGGAGCCCCCAGGGGGCAAGTCCCTGATGACTGCACAGCTTCCTGCAAGGCAAGACCCCATCCCGTCAAGTGTGACAAGAGAAGGAGAAGGAAGAGTTCCGTGGATGAAAAGTTTGGGAAATTCTGCTGACCCAGACTCAACCTTCTCTCCCTTCCCTTCCCTGCCCAGCACAGAAATAAACAGTAGCCTGCGGGGTTGAGACAAGACAGTGATTAAGGGAGGAGTTTGGGGGGTTTTTAGTTTGGGGTTTTATTTTATTTTTATTTATTTTTTAATTTACCGTCCTGTTAGTTAGCACAGAGTGCACCGATGATTTCAGGAGGAGATTCCAGGGATCCATCCCTGTAACACCCAGTGCTCAGCCCAACAAGTGTCGCCCTTGATGCCCCTCACCCATTTAGTCCATCCCCCCCCCACAGCCCCCCCAACAACCCTCTGTTTTGGGGCTGTTTTTAAGGCAGTTTACAAATACATGGAAGCACTAGTAAAATAAGCCTTCGAGTCCCCTCTGACAATTATCGATAATTAAGAACATGAAGAGGGGGAGGGATTCAGGGACCAAATGCAAAGGCCTGAATTCCAGTCCGACCACCAATGAGCACTGAGACTCAGGCAAGTTCGATCTTTCTGAGCCTGTTTCCCCAACATTAAGAGGGAATGATGACCTTGAGAAGGCCTTGTTCTCCAGGAGTCCATGAAATAGTAAACGAAATACGGTAGTTCTAAGGCACTAGCTGAATGTCCCCAACAAGGAAAGTGCTCAGTCATTAGTGATGATCGTCGCGAGAGGCACCGTGCTAGAGCCTAGGAGTGGGGGCTGTCGGGGCCCAGGGCAGGCTGCCCCAAGATGGGCCACTTTGGCAGGAACGTCACTTTGAGTCAAAAGCAATCAAAACCTAGCAGATTCCGGAAAAGCTCTTCACCTCCCCCACAGAGGCCTGCTGGTACCAGGAAGAGGGCTATTAACAGAAATTCCTGTTTACCTAAGAAACACGTCTGTATAATAGGACAACCTTTGTTTAGCAAACATCTCCTCTCACCTTCCTGCTAAGGGTCTTCCTCCCCTAGGACCCCCCGCCCCCCTCTCCTTAGCTCAAATAAACATCATGGTGCCTGTCTTTGGAACTTACATGTCCCTGTGGATTCCCCATATGTATGCTATGAAATCTGATTTTCTTCCGTTAATCTGTCTATCAATTTGATTCTTAGTCCAGCTAGAAGGACCTTGAGGGCAGAGGAAATTCTTCCTCTCCTACAGGGTTCTGGAGCCAGACTGCCTGCGTTCGAATCCCAGCTCTCAGTTTCTAGCTGTGTGACCTTGGACAAGCTGCTGGCCCTCTCTGTGCCCCAGTATTTTCACAGCATTACCTATCTCATGGGTCTTTTGTTAGGCAAATGCATTTAGAGCACTGGGAACAGTATTCGGCACATAGTAGGAGGTCAAGAAAGGTTGGCTTTGGTACTGTTAATACAATCTGTTCAACTTCACTTCTTTTGGCATTTCGTACATTCCATTCCCACCTATAGGCATCCTCTTTCTGAAGTGGAATCTCACAGGATCAGCTTCGGGAAAGTCTGGAAGAAGGAAAGAAGGAAAGTCAGGAGTTGCACTTCTATGGGACCATCCCACTGAGGCTCCTGCCATTTTTCCTAGCAGAAATATCAGCCCCGCGGGCCCAAGAGCTACATGTTTTGATTTTCTTCCTCTGTATGTGGGTCGCAGATTATTCACAGGGGGTTCAGAAATGCTTTTAAGTTGGGGCGCCTGCGTGGCTCAGTCGGTTAAGCATCTGGCTTCAGCTCAGGTCATGATCTCACAGTTTGTGGGTTCGAGCCCCACATCAGGCTCTGTGCTGACAGCTCAGAGCCTGGAGCCTGTCTTCGGATTCTGTGTCTCCCTTTCTCTCTGACCCTCCCCTGTCTCAAAAATAAATTAAAATAAATATAAAATTAAATTTAAAAATATAAAAAAAAATAAACATTAGAAATGCTTTTCGGTCAAGTTCACACAACCTTGAAAAGCTGGAGTCACAAGTCAGGAGAGGCTTCACAGAGCTCCCAACCCCCCAGCAGCTGAACAAAAAGGATCTCATTTCTTAAAGACATTTAAAATGCTGCCTGTCCCTTCACGGAGCCCCGTCACCTGGAAAGCCTGGAGTAGCATCCGTGGACTAGTCCATTTTGTTGTTCTCCCCTCACGGAGCAGGCGCTCACCAGGTACCCCGATGGGTGCCAGGCCCAGGGTGGGGGGATACGGCATGCCCAGTTTTCCCTGGGGAGACCCTCAGCTGGTCACTTCCCACATCTGGGCTTTCTGTTTTTGATAAGGTACACCCAGATGCGATCCAGAGTCCCTTGCAAATCTTGCTTTTTGTCATTACGTGATTCTTTTTTTTTTTTTTTAATGTTTCTTTTTTGAAAGAGAGAGAGAAGGAGACACAGAATCCAAAGCCGGCTCCAGGCTGTGAGCTGTCAGCACAGAGCCCAACGCAGGACTTGAACTCACAAACTTCGAGATCATGACCTGAGCCAAAGTTGGACGCTTAGCTGACTGAGCCCCCCAGGCACCCCTGTAATTCTATTTTTGACCTGTAATGCTACTATTTAAACAATCTGATTCTTTTGCCAAAATGAAGGGGGAGTGGGAGAGAGAAACGGGGGCCTGTGGCTTCTGGAGACGGCGGTTCACCTCTCCGCCCGCGCCTGCCCACACCACTTCCTGCATCCCGACGTGTATGGCCGTGGAAACCGCAGCTCTCCCGGAGCTTTCAGACCGAGTGGCCAGCTCATCCCATCTGGCCTCTTGTTTTGTTTTGGGGGTGGGTGGGTTGGAGAAAAACCACCAAAAAACCCTACTACCAGGATCCCAGACAGGCTGAACCCATGACCCCAGGGAAGGCGGTGACCTGGGCTTGTGCCATGAGGAAATCCCAGCGGCCAGAGGAGGGCAGGGCCCTTTGCTGATGCCGCAGAGGATGCCATGAACTGGCAGGAGACCCCCTCTGCCCGCGTCCTGACCCCTCCACCCCACGGCCTGCGTCCCTGCTCCTGCTCCCATGGCCGCCTTGGAGCAAAATGACTCTCTTTACTCTCAGTTGTATTAACAGGAGAATGCAGTTGGGACGTCTGGGTGGCTCAGTCAGTGGCCGACTCTTAATTTCAGCTCAGGTCATGATGTCACGATTGGTGGGATCAAGCCCACATAGGGCTCTGCCCTGACAGCACAGAGCCTCCCCCCCGCCCCGCTCTCTGCCCCTTCCCCAATGGCATGTTCTCGTTCTCGTTCTCTCTCTCTCTCTCTCAAAATGAATAAACATTAAAAAAAGAAAAGTTTAGGGGCACTTGGGTGACTCAGTCGGTTAAATGTCCAACTTCAGCTGAGGTCATGATCTCATGGTTTGTGGGTTTGAGCCCCACATCGGGCTCTGTGCTGTCAGTGTGGAGCACATTTCAGATGCCCTGGCCCTTGCTCTCTCTCTCTCTCTCTCTCTCTCTGCCCCTCCCGGAATTCGGTGCATGTGTGCACACTCTCTCAAAAACAAACTTAAGGGGTGCCTGGGTGGTTCAGTCGGTTAAGCATCCGGCTTCGGCTCAGGTCATGATCTTACAGCTGGTGGGTTCAAGCCCTGTGTGGAGCTCTGTGCTGACAGCTCGGAGCCTGGAGCCTGTCTTCAGATTCTGTGTCTCCCTCTCTCTCTGCCCCTCCCCTGCGACACACTGTCTCTCTCTGTCTCTCAAACATAAAAAACATTAAAAAAAATTTTTTTTAAATAAAAAATAAACTTAAAGTTCAATAAATAAATAAAGCAAGCAAACTGTTAAGGGCAGTTGTCACTCTGGAAAAAAAAAAGCCGACCAGGGGTGGTTAGGTTGAATCACGGTCCCCGTTATCCACTGTCCCTTCCTGTAAGAGGATCATGTGGCACCTCCCCGAGGACAGGCCTTTCCCACCCCGCTGTCAGGCCCGGCCATGTGGTCCAGACGGCCTGCGAGGTGGAGGGGGGTGACAGGTGCGGCAGCACGCACCTTTCCTCCAGAGGTCTTGCTCTTGCCGTGTTCGTGGGAATACGGGCTTCCAGACAGCGGCTCCTCCATCAACCTGGATCCCGGGCTGGGGAGTCGCATGGGGCAGGGCTGCAGCCACCAACACGTAACGGGACTGAGAAACAGGCCATGCTCGTTATGTGCCACTGAGCTCCAGGAATCACTTCTTACTGCGGCATAACCTCGCAGAGGCTGACTAACCCAGCGACGTTACCCAAGGTGGGGCCGTGACGTACCCAGTTCTCTATCCTGCCTGTTCAGGTTAAAGTTTGAACGCTGACGACCCCAAAATAAAAAAGCTTTTGCGTGCAAAAGAAACTGTCAACAAAATGAAAAGGTGGCCAGCAGAATGGGAGAAAATACTTACAAATGATATGTCCTACGAAGGGTTAACATGTATGTTGATGTCATTAATATATTAATGTATATCAATGTTAATGTTATTAATATATTATTATGTGTTTATATTAATATATAGCCAAAATATATAAAGGACTTCTACAACTCAACACCAAAAAAAATGGTATAAAACAATGGGCAGAGGACATTTTCCCAAATTAGCCATAGAGATGACCAACAGACACATGAAAAGATGCTCAACGTCAGGGAAATGCAAATCAAAACCACGGTGAGATGTCACCTCACCCCTGTCAGGATGGCTAAAATAAAAAAGACCAGGAATAAGTGTTAGCAAGAATGTGGAGACAAAGGAACCCCGCGCACTGTTGGTGGGAATGCAAACTGGTGCAGCCACTGTGGGAAACAGTATGGAGGTTCCTCCAAAAGTGAAAAATAGAATAACCCTAATACCTTGTGATCACAGTACTATATTTACCCAAAGAATGTGAAACACTCATTCGAAAGGTTATATGGGCCCCTATGTTTACTGCAGTGTTACTGACAACAGCCAAGATACGGGAACAACCCAAGCGTCCACCCATAGATGAGTGGATAAAGATGCACGTGTGTAGCAGAATATTACTCGGGCATGAAGAAGACTGCAATCTTGCCATTTGCAACAACATGGATAGAACTAGAGAGTATAATGCTAAATGAAATAAATCAGAGAAAGCCAAACACCATAGGATTTCACTTATATGTGGAACCTAAAAAGTGAAATAAGGAAGGAAAGGAGGAAGGAAGGGAAGGGAGAAAGAAAAGGAAGGAAGGAAAGAGGGAAGGAAGAAAGAAAGGGAGAGTAACTCATGAATACGGAGAACAAACCGGTGGTTGCCAGCGGGGAGGGGCTATCAGAGGGGTGAAACAGACGAGGATTTGAACAGAAAAAGTTTGAAGACCAAGAAAACAGTCTGAGTCCCCCTTCCTTCATTATCCTTCCCTTGGTTGGACTGCACTTTCATGGGAGAGCATCAGGACTCCTGGGAAACCAACTCTGACCAACGTTCAAATCAACAGTAGCAAAACCTCAGGAAAGCACCAGACTTTGATTCAGAATGGTGAGTCACGTTAAGGCAGCGCTGTTTTCCGCAGGATTCTCTGCTCTCTCGGAACATAAACAGCACGGCTTCTGGTTGTCTGTTCTCCACCTCACCTACTGCAGTGGCCCTGGGCTGGCCGCCGCCAGACCTGTCACAGGGCATACTGGTTATTTTGAATTTAAGAAATAGCCCAGGAAGAACACTCTGATGCCCCTTCATCTCCAGATGAAAGAAACACATCTCCCATGTGAAAGGTGCTTCCCTCCACAGGGAGGTAGAGAAGCGTCTATACCATCGGAGAGGAGAGTTCAGAGCTAACGTCTATATATGCAGACTTTTAACTTTTACTAATTTACTACCCCAGGCCCAATTCTGTTTAGAATTCCTTTTTTGGGGGCGCCTGGGTGGCTCAGTCGGTTAAGCGTCTGGCTTCAGCTCAGGTCATGATCTCGCAGTTTGTGGGTTCGAGCCCTGCGTCAGGCTCTGTGCTGACAGCTAGCTCAGAGCCTGGAGCCTGTTTCGGATTCTGTGTGTGTCTCTCTCTCTCTGACCCTCCCTGCTTGTGCTGTCTCTCTCTGTCTCTCAAAAATAAAATAAATAAATAAATAAATAAATTTTTTTTTTGAGAGAGAGAGAGAGAAAGAATCTCAAGCAGGTTCCATGCTGTGATCACAGAGCCTAATGCAGGGCTCAGTCTCATGAACCATGAGATCATGACCTGAGCCAAAATCAAGAGTCAGATGCTTAACCAACGAGCCACACAGGCACCTCTAGAATTCCTTTTTAAGTGAAGCTCTCACACATAAGGACTTTGGAGTCGTTGGCTTGTTTTCGCCTTGTCAATTCCTTGCAGGTTGTTGTTTCTTTGTCTAAAAAGTATAAAAGGTGGAAGCGCCTGGCTGGCCTGTTCGTAGAGGATGCAACTCTGGATCTTGGGGTTGTGAGTTCAAGCCCCATATTGGGCCTCCACCTTACTTTAAAAAAAAGAAAAGAGTGGGGGTGCCTGGGTGTCTCAAGTGGTTAAGCATCTGACTCTTGGTTTCAGCTCAGGTCATGATTTCTCGGTTCATGAGTTCAAGCCCTGAGTCGGGCTCTGCACTGCTTGGGATTCTGTCTCTGTTCCCTACCCCCACTGGCGCGAGTGCTCTCTCTCTCAAAATAAAAATAAATATTTTTTTAAAAGGCTTCCTGCCTTGATCATTTCTTTGGGTCTTAATTTCGTCATTGTGCCTATGGTGGTTGGGTTTTATGTGTCAATGCAGCTAGGCCATAGTACTCCCTTATTCAATCACACACACACACCTAGGTGTGACCGTGAAGCGACTTTGTAGATGCGGCTGACTTCCGGTCAAGGATGTGATCCCTGAGTAAGGCCGCCAGCCTCACCCAGTCCGTTGGACGCGGTAAGAGAAAAAACTGAGGTGTTCTGGGAACAGGAATTCTACAGCACCAGTCCCTGCCCGGTGACCAGCCTGCCCTGCAGATTTCATACTCACCAACCTGGTCCTTGCAATAAAGCTCTCTCTCTTTCCGGTTCCTCCACCCAGAAGCCATCCAGGTTTTGCTGTAATCCCAGATGTGACCTGCTCTCACTATCTGTGGGTCTCCTGGGCTCAGCAAGTACTATTTACACTGGGGGAAATGAGGGGGTCTTTGAGATAAGGTGGCTCCTCCTGATCTGCTCTGTACGGAGTGAGTGAGCCCCTCCCCTCTTCCCTGAACTGCCCCTCCTCCACGACCCTGGACTCCTGCATGTTCTGGGTCCACATTTCCCCCACAGCATGCCAGCCCTCCTCTGCTCCATCCACACTCCCCTACCGGTCCCCCGCCCCCAGCACACCAGCCAACCTTTGCTGACTTCTTTTCCCCTTTAAATCTGTCCTTCGGTGTAATTTCATTAGCATAAACGCAAATCCCTTGATCAAAGATTTATGGGTAGCCTTTCTCCTTTTGGAGATTGCAACAGGGTGATGATAAAGACCACCAAACACCGAATAGAAGCGACGCAGGATTTTATTTATGACCAGCCAAGCCAAACCTGATCTCCCTGTTGTTAAGGAGAATGGCCCCGAACAAAGGTGACAGTGAGCTTATATTGACTTTAGCAAGGCAGCAAACATCATCATTTAGTTAACCAATTAGAGTTCACAGGATTTCAGGACTCCTGGTCACATTTTTACAAACAGACAGTAGTTCTGGCGGGACCCTATCAGTTTTAAAATTCTTTGTCTTAAATGTAAGAGTTGCCAGGGGAGGGCGACGGAGCGGCCACTTTGCTGTGGAGAGCTGTGTGCACTGACAACCCCCACCTGCACACCTGGGATGACCCAGGCCGTTTGAAAAGCACCAGCGGCCATTTTATTGCGGGTCAGAGAATAGTTCCAGGCACCACCAGGGACCGACGACCCCCACTCTCCGATCTGGACTGTCTCAAACTGGAATGCCTCACCACGGATCCCATCATCCCCCACCCCACCGAAGTGAACAGCCAATCCTATCCTGCCACAGTCCAAAGATGCCCCTACTTGGCTATCTGCCCACTCGAGGTCAAACCCGGAACTCTTGCACCCATAAAGCACCTTGCCCTCCCGTACCAAGCGTGCCTTCCCTGACTCCCCACTCCAGAGTCACGGAACCTTGCCCGGGAATTGCAGACTCCAATAAAGTCTCTCTTGGCTCCTTAACTTGGTCTCTCTCTTTCTTCTGGCCTCTGCCTCCATCTATTAAACCTGACATCAAGAGGGTCTTGAAATGACCAATTACACTTAGGCTCTCCAGGTTCTGTGAGACAGTGCCTCCATGACTTCCCACACATACGCTCTGTCTGGTCAGCTTCAAACAGGGTGGTGGGAGTGCAATTTACGACCTAAGTTGTCTGTTTAGAAAGCAGGCAAGTTTACAGGCGAGGTCAGCCCCTTCTGATAACTCCAACAGAGAGCCACATAGCGGTCACCACGGAGTTAGAACAGTGAACAAAGAGACACATTTGCAAAGCAATGTACAGAAGCCAAACCAGCAAGTTAATGATTTTCAATTTTTTACTCAGTTTGCTAACCTACACAGAGATGACATATACCTTGAGTCTCTGTTCTTTTTTCTCTTTCCCTCCCTGCTCCACCCCCGATTCCTTCTCTTCCTCACTCCTTCCTCACATTTTCTCTCTCATTCACACAAAAATGAGGACCTTTAACATAGTGGGAGAGACAAGCAGGGTGCCCTGAGAGGTAATTATAAGGTACAAGGGTGGGGGCGGGGCGCCTGGGTGGCTCAGTCCATTAAGCGTCGGACTCCAGCTCAGGTCACGATCTTGGGCTCTGTGCTGACAACTTGGAGCCTGGAGTCTGGTTCGGATTCTGTCTCCCCCTCTCTCTCTGCCCCTCCCCCCTGCTCATCCTCGGTCTCTGTCTCTCAAAAATGAATAAACATTTAAAAGAAATTAAAAAGACGGAAAAAAAGAACAAAGGCAGGAACCACACCAGCCCCGTGGCTTGGAAAGGCAGGGACAGGCCCAAGTGAAGGAGACACGGCAGAGACCCAGTGGGTAGAACCCTGGGGTCTGACCGGTTCTGAGAGCCTGGCTGGGCAGGGAAGCCATTTACTGACACAGGAGACGAAGGATGTGAAGACGGTTGGTGAAGGGGCGGTGTGGCCTTTGGGCTTAGGGTAAGAAGACGCATTTGTTCCCGGCGGGTTCTGGTATCCAGCTCCTAAAATCCTTGGAGTTTCCTAAGCGATAAGAGCAATCAAGTTTCCCCTTGTTATTCCTAGCGAGCAGCTTTCCATCACACAAGTTTATGTTCGTGATTGACACACGGAAAGCCCCAGAGGACATGAAGGCTGGAGGCCAACCCTAGAGACGGAGAGTCCAAACTTTCAGCCCCACTTTCTCCTGTGGGGAAGGGAGACCGACGGGATGGTGACCCAGGTGAGTCACTGAAGGCTGACGATTTAATCAAGCGTGACCGTGCAACGAAGTCTCCACAAACACCTTACAAAAGGATGGGTCGTTAGCAAGAATGTATCCACGCGACGGGAGGGTGGTGGGCGCCAAGCTCCACAGGGACAGATGCCCAGGTGCTCAGAGCCCCCCTGCACCTCACCTGTGCCTCTCTTCAGCTAGCTGTTCCTTTATCCTTTGTGTTGTTTTTTTTTTTAATATGGGTGGTTTTGGTTGTCATTGTTCCTATAATTCTTTTTTTTTTAATGATTTTTATTTATTTTTGAGAGAGAGAGAGAGACAGTGTGAGCAGGAGAGGTTCAGAGGGACAGGGAGATACAGAATCTGAAGACAGGCTCCAGGCTCTGAGCTACCTGTCAGCACAGAACCCAACATGAGGCTCGAACCCATGAACCGTGAGATCATGACCTGAGCTGAAGCCAGACGCTTAACCAACTGAGCCACTGAGGCGCCCCTCCTTCATCCTTTGTAATAAACCGGTGATCTAGCAGGTAAACTGTCCCCCTGAGTTCTGGGAGCCACACTAGCAAGAGGTCATGGGAAGGGTCCCTTGAGGAAGGGGTCGTGGGAACTCCGATTTAAACCGATGGGTCAGGGGCACCTAGGTGGCTGTCGGTTAAGCATCCAACTTGGCTCAGGTCATGATCTCACAGTCCGTGGGTTCGAGCCCCGGGTTGGGCTCTGTGCTGACAGCTCAGAGCCTGGAGCCTGCTCAGATTCTTTGTCTTCCTCTCTCTCTGCCCCTCCCCTGCTCGCTCTCTGCTCTGTCTCTCAAAATAAAATAAAGACATTAAAAAAAGTTTTTAAACCAATGGGTCAGAATCACGGGTACCAATCTGGACCTGTGACTGGCTATTGGTATTTGAGGAGAGGGCAGTCTCTTGGGACTGAGTCCCCAAACTGTGGGATCTGATGCCATTTCCAGGTAGAGAGTGTCAGACCTGGGGTATCCGGCTGGTGTCGCAAAATTGTTCAGCGTGGGGACCCCTCACCTCCCCCCCCCTCAACTCACACATACTGGGTGACCCAAAGTGTCCACAGTGAACAGGGGAGTACTGAGGGTAGAAAAAACGCACAAGAATGTTTTTCTTTACAGGTGGGAGAAAATGATTGCAGTTAAGATTTTTGTTTCCTTTTTAATTTATTGATTGTTCGTGATAGCTAGGCAGAAAGGTGGGCTCAAACTCACAACCTCAAGATCAAAATTCACCTGCTCTTCCGACGGAGCCAGTCAGGTATCCCGATTGTGGTTAAGGTTTTAAGTTGTCTGGGCCGCCTGGGTGGCTCCATCAGGTGAGCATCCAACTCTTGATCTTGGCTCAGGGCCTGATCTCATGGTTCGTGAGTTTGAGCCCTGCGTGGGGCTCTGCATTGACCCTGCGGAGCCTGTTTGGAATCCTCTCTCTCTCTCTCTCTCTCCATCTCTCTCTCCCTTGGCCCCTTCCCTGCTCATGCTTTCTTTCTCACTAAATAAATAAATAAACTTTAACAACAACAACAATAATAAACACTAAAAAAAAAGATTTTAGGCTACCTGTGAGACACCTGTGTGAACTGATCAGGTACCAGGACATCCGGGTCTGAAGCTTAGGAGAGTTGTACTGAGGGTGTGTTTCGACATAAAGTACAGCTGTGGGAGCGGATGTGAGGGGCCACAGAAGATGCGGTGAGTGACAGGAGGCCTTGGGGCTGGCTGCTGGGGACCTTCAGAGCACTGAGAGGACCAGCAAATTAAGAAGCGCCAGGAAAGAAAAAGTAAGGGACAGACAGGAGCGGCAGCCCATGCGGCAGTTCCAGAGAAAGAGAAGAAAGGAAGGAAGGAAACAGAGAGAATGGAAATAATAGAAGAAAATACCCATCCGCCGAAGAAAGGTCTGAATCTTCAGACTGAAACAAAACCCAAACCCGGCAAAACCCCTAGACACAGCCTGATGATATTATAGTTCACTAAGGACAGTGAAAAACATGCCAGAAGTTTCCAGAGAGAAAAAATCAGGTCACCTGCAAAATAAATCTCCAACTAGCCTCATCCACAGTGTACTGCATTCTAGAATGTAATTGAAACGGTGCCGTCCGCGTCTCAGGAAATGTTGTTTTGACCCTGTCATTGTATGCCCCGCCGAAAGATCAAATAAAAAAAATTTCAGATGTAGAAGAACCCAACATTCACGTCCCACACACTTTTTTGGGGGGGAGGGGTGGAATCCAGGGACAGACTCAAGCAAAATGAAAAGGGAATTCAGAAGAAGGAAAATGAAGTCAACTGAGGAACACAATTGGGGCCGGGGGGGTGGGGGGGTGTCCCAGAATGGCAGTTGTCCAGAGACCTGTAAATTAGTGCTTCAGCTAGAGTAGGAAGTCAAGCAATTACAAGAAAAATGCTTTCAGGGGGAAAGTGGATTCAAACCAACAGTTAGTATTACTCCGAGTATGATCTTCATCTCCACCTCATTAAAAAAAGGTGGGGGGCATGAAAGAAAAACTCTAGGAAAAAAGAAAGAACCCACATATAAAGCAAGCTACTTTTTTCTTTTCTTTTTTTTTTTAAGTTTATTCATTTTGAGAGAGCGCACCCACACACGCCTGCACATGCACAGGAAAGAAGGGAGGGGGCAGAGGGAGGGGGAGAGAAATATTGAAAATTCCAAGCAGACTCCTTGACCTCAACACAGAGCTGGCCATGCAGCACTTGATCATGACCTGAGCCAAAATCAAGAGTCAGACACTTAACTGACTGAACCACCCAGGGGCCCCTCTTTTTTTTTTTTTTTCTTAATTTGTTTATTTAAGTAATATCTATGCTCGTTATGGGGCTTGAACTCACAACCCTGAGGTCAAGAGCCGCATGCTCTTCCAACTGAGCTAGCCAGCTGTCCCAGACTCTTTACTTTTTAAATTAAGGCATAAGGTACGCAAGGGGAAATGTTCAGACCTCAAGAGGACAACTTAGTTGGTTTCGACAAACGCGAACACTTATTTTAACATCACTCATTTACGCCACCGCCACCATCGACACGAAGAACATTTCTGTCACCCCAGGAAGTCTCCTCCCCGTAGAGCACTTCTACCCAAAAGCAACCACTGGTCCGACACAAGCTAATACTGAGAACTAGACCAGACCGAGCGTAATAAATGAGTATGTTCCATCTTGATTCTTAGAACATGTCTTTCAAGTAACACAAGTGTAGTGCAAAGAATTGCATTTACTCTTCTAGGGATCCAATAACAATTCTTTGTCCTAAAATTATAAATGGTATTTATTGGTATTTATTTCCTATAACAAAATCGTCATAAACTTGTTGGCTTGAGACAATAGAAGTTTCTTCTTTTATAGTTCGGGAGGCCAGAAATCTGGAATCAAGATGTTGGCAAGGCCAGGCTTCCTCCAAAGACTCGTTTTTCTTTGCCTCTTCCGGCTTCTGGTGCCCTCAGGCACTTGTTGGCTTGTGGCCGTGCACCTCTGGATCTCTGCCTTCATGGCCTTATGGCTTTCTCCCCTCATCTGTATCTGCTCCGTGGATCCTTATAAGGACACCTGTCATTAGAAATAGGGCTCACTCAGAAAATCCAGGATGAGCTCATCTCAAGATCCTTAGATGAATTATATCTTTAAAGATCCTTTTTCCAAATAAGGTACATTTACAGGTTTCAGACATGAATATATTTGGGGGAAGGACCGCCATTCATCTCACTCTAATGGATTCTCTCTTTTTTTTTAAAGTTTATTTATTTATTTTGAGAGAGAGGACAAGCAGGGGAGGGACAGAGAGAGGAAGAGAATCTCAAGGAGTCTCCGTGCCATCAGTGCAGAGCCCCATGCAGGATCAAACTCACAAACTGTGAGATCATGACCGGAACAGAGGTGACTAGTTGAATGCTTAACCGACTGAGCCACCCAGGCACCCCTGGTTCTCAACTTTTAAAGCCAACATCTAGGAAAACAGTGTGGAGATTCCTCAAAAAATTAAAAATAGAACTACCCTACCATCCAGCAACTACACTACTAGGTATTTATCCAAGGGATGCAGGTGTGCCGTTTAGAAGGGGCACACGCACCCCAATGTTTATAGCAGCGCTATCGACAATAGCCAAAGTATGGAGAGCACCCAAATGTCCATCGACGAATGAATGGATAAAGAAGATGTGGTATAGGGTGCCTGGGTGGCTCAGTCAGTTGAGCATCTGGCTTCGGCTCAAGTCATGATCTCACGGTTCATGGGTTCAAGCCCCATGTTGGGCTCTGTGCTGACAGCTCAGAGCCTGAAGCCTGCTTCAGATTCTGTGTCTCCCTCTCTCTCTCTGACCCTCCTCTGCTTGTGCTGTCTTTCTCAAAAATAAATAAAAACATTTTAAAAATTAAAAAAAAGATGTGGTATATATACAATGGAGTATTACTTGACAATCAAAAAGAATGAAATCTTACCATTTGCAACTACGTGGATGGAGTTAGAAGGTATCAGGCTAAGCCAAATAAGTCAGTCAGAGAAAGACAAATATATGAGGTCTTAAGATACAAAACATGAACATAAGGGAAGAGAAGCAAATATAAAAACAGAGAGGGAGATGAAACATAAGAGACTCAAATATGGAGAACAAACAGAGGGTTACTGGAGGGGTTGTGGGAGGGGGGGATGGGCTACATGGGTAAGGGGCATTAAGGAATCTACTCCTGAAATCATTGTTGTACTATATGCTAACTAACTTGGATGTGAATTCTATTTTTATTTTTAAAAAAGTTTTAAATGTTTTATTTACTTCTGAGAGAGAGAGAAAGAGTATGAGCAGGGGAGGGGCAGAAAGAGAGGGAGACACAGAATCCTTAGCAGGCTCCAGGCTCTGAGCTGTCAGCACAGAGCCTTACATGGGGCTCAAACTCATGGACCATTAGATCATGACTTGAGCCAAAGTCAGATGCTTTTTTTTTTTTTTTTAGTTTTTTAATGTTTTATTTATTTTTGAGAGACAGAGGGAGGCAGCGCAAGCAGGGGAGGGTCAGAGAGAGACACACACACACAGAATCTGAGGACAGGCTCCAGGCTCTGAGCTAGCTGTCAGCACAGAGCCTGACGTGGGGCTCAAACCCACAAACCGTGAGATCATTATCTGAGCAGAAGCTGGATGCTTAACTGACTGAACCACCCAGGCACCCCCAAAGTCAGATGCTTAACCAACAGAGCCACCCAGGCACCCCTGGATGTAATTTTTTTAAAAATTAATTTTAAAAAAGCCAACATTGCGTGGCTCAGAAATTGTAATTTTAAATTGTAAATGTAATTTTATTTATTTATTTATTTATTTATTTATTTATTTATTTTGGTGGTAAAGCCACATTTTACTAAGATAGTCAGTGTCTTATATACCATGGGTGATTACATCATTTCTTTAATGGTTACATAGTTCAAGGTCCTTGAAGTAAAGACATGCTCCGGAAAGGGTCATTCTTACCAGGACAGTAGTAAATAACAGGAACAATCAAGTCATTACAAGAGAGGGATTCCCTAATAATAGTCTGGTTTTAAGCATAAGATGAGCCTAAAGAATTCTACTTGAGATTTACATTCCTCAAGGCCCTTCAGCAATTATTTATGGGCAAGACGCTTATCCTTCAAGAAGTAAATCTTTGACAGAGGATTGTATGTACTCCCAACAGCAGACAATGAGCTGGAGACAAAAACAAAGTAAGGGAAGGCTGGAGTTACTGATTGACCCAAGTTGATTCAAAGCCTAAAAGTATATGCCTCTTTGCAAAGCAACGAGAAAATCACAGACAGGATGAACAGAAGCCACATGTGCGCTATGCGGGAGGTTTTTTGGCCTACGGGGCCCCAAAATTTCCCCCTTTTTTACTTAAGAACTTAGCAGCCTTAAATTTCAGTCGAAGGCGGGGAACACTGGATCTGAGGCACCGGTAAACACAAGGCAAAAGAAATAAGATCAACAATAATATAGCCATGGAGGTGCCGACTGTAAACATTATAGAAAGAAAACTGGAATGTTCGATGAGATTTGCAAAATCAACCAATTACAGGGCGAACCTAGGGTCTTGTCTGGCGACTCCTGTACAATTCTTGAGCTATTGGCATAGAAGTAACATTGTTTTCCTAAAGCCTGGCACAGCCCTCCTTGGTGTAATGGGAATTTCTTACCCTGCAAAGGGCATAGTTTACCCAATTTCCACCAGTCTCCATGGTTAATTTGGTGAGGGTCTCTTTTAGGGTTTCTAATATCTGGCGCTGTCTGGTTTACAAAAGGAAGAATGACAGCCAATTTGTTCAGGACCTTGGGCGTATAAGTGTGATATGCCTTCATGGTTTTTTCCACCACTACTAACCTTAGCCAAATTGGTGGGCCATCTAGCGGCCATTTGAGGACCCCCCCCTCCATTAGAGTCTGGCGGTAGAGGCATAGGCTCCCCTTACCTTTTGCCTTGTTGAAATCCCATGCCCAGATTAGAGGCAACTAATACCAACAGAACATCCTATCCATAAGAGGAAGGTTAGCGCAATCAGGAACTTTTGCTGTTTCCCCAGCTTTCTGGGTCAACATTTGTCAGTCTGTAAGGACGCAGGTTTGAGACAATAGAAGGGCACACATTGCCCAAGGCAAGAGGGACCACCCTTGTAATACCCTTAACATTCCTAAGGGCAGGCCTAGAAATAGAAGCTACTGCTTAAGGCTAGTTACACCCTACATGAGGGTCCTGGGTCCTGGGTCTACTCTGTGATTGGTTAATACTCTAAATGTTGTAATTGGATAAACCTGCTGTCAATAATATTGTATAATAATAATTGGATCACTGTACCTATGTCACAATTTCCTGTAACTCCCCCTTCCCAAACTCATAAAAGCCCTGCCCCACCTTTGTTTGGGGCTCTCAGCACGGATCCACTGCGTTGGTGAAGGCTGTGAGACCGAACTTAGGCCCGGCGAGCCTAAGCCGTAATAATAAACGCCCTTTGCTTTTACATGCGTGACTCCGTCTCCCTGGTGGCTTCTGGTTTGGGGGTGATATTGAAAACCTGGGCATTACCAGTCCAATGGCAAAGAGACAAGACAGTTTATTTTACTGGACCAATGATTCCTCAGGCTTCTGCCGTGCTAGACCAGCCAGCTTCCGGGGTGTGGCTGGAGCAGGGCTGGAGATTCTCATCTCAGGAGTCGGAGTCTTTTTGAGGATCAGTTCAAGCTGATCGACTGGATCTGGATCACCTCACCAAGTTGAGGGTTCTTCAGAGCTGGTCCACTTAACTCCAGAGAGAGAGACCTGAAACTTACCTTAGAAATGCCTTCTACTCGGGTCCCTGTTTGGGCACCATTCGGAATGCAGGGTACCAGGCCACGCACCCCAGTCGAAAGGTCCCGAGTAGGGGGTTGGTGACGGCACAATAGCTATACGAAAGAAGACAGACAACGTGAATGGTGGTAAAGCCACCGTAAATGTAATGTTAAATGTTCTAGTAGCCACCTTACAAAAGTAAAAACAAAGAGGTGATATTAGGGACTGAATGTTTGTGTCTCCCAAACTCATATGTGGAAGCTTCAACCCTCGGTATAGCTTGGAGATGGGGCCCCTAAGGAAGTAATTAAGGTGGAATGAGGTTATAAAGGTAGAACTCTAATTCGACAGGATTGGTACTTTATAAGAGAGGAGATACCAGTGCACTGTTGGTGAGAATGTAAATTGGTGCAGCCAGTGTGAAACACCCCCAGGAAACTGAAGGAGCCTCAAAAAATTTAAAATAGAGCTATCTTGGGGCGCCTGGGTAGTCGGTTAAGCCTCCGACTTCGGCTCAGGTCATGATCTCACGTTCGTGGGTTCGAGCCCCGCGTCAGGCTCTGTGCTGACAGCTAGCTCAGAGTCTGGAGCCTGCTTCCGGTTCTGTGTCTCCTTCTCTCTCTGCCCCTCCCCCTCTCATGCTCTGTCTCTCTCTGTATCAAAAATAAATAAAACATTAAAAAAATAAATAAATAAAATAGAGCTATCTTATGATCCAGCAATTCCATTTCTCAGTATTTATCCAAAGGAAATGAAAGCGTTATCTCAAAAAGATCACTGCACCATGTTTATTGCACCGTTAATCACAATAGCCAAGGCCTGGAAACAACCTAAATGTTTATCAATGGATGAATGGATAAAGATGTATTGTATATTCACAATGGGATATTATTCAGCCATTAAAAAAAAAAAAAGACATCCATGGGGCGTCTGGGTGGCCCAGTCAGTTGGGTATCTGACTCTTGATTTTTGGATCAGGTCATGATCTCACAGTTTGTGAATTTGAGCCCCAGCATTGGGCTCTCCACTGATAGCACAGAGCCTGCTTGACATTCTACCTCCTTCTCTCTCTGCCCTTCCCCTGCTTGAGCTCACGCGCTCTCTCTCTCTCTCTCAAAATAAATAAACAAAAAAATTTAACTAAAAATGGATCAAAATCTAAATATAAGAGCTAAACTCATAGAACTCTTAGAAGAAAACAGTAGTAGGTTTTTGCAAACTTGGATTAAGCAATGGTTGCTCGTGTATGACAAAGCACAAGCAACAAATGAAAAAATAGTGGACTTTATCAAAACCAGAAACTTTTGTACTTCAAAAGACACTAACAAAAAAGGAAGGGGTGCTGGTGGGCTCAATCAATGAAGCATGTGACTCTTGATTTCGAGGTTGTGAGTTTGAGCCCCACAATGAGTGTGTTAATTAAATAAAAATACTTTTTTAAAGTGAAAAAACTCACTGAAGTAGGGGGGGAAATTGTAAATCACATGCCTGATAGGAGTCCAATATCTAGAATATAAAGAACTTTTTTTTTTTTTTTTTTTTTAAGTAGGCTCCTCACCCAGCATGCAGCCCAATGCAGGGCTTGAACTCACAAGCTGAGATCAAGAGTCAAATGCTCTGGGGCACCTGGGTGGCTCAGTCGGTTAAACGTCCAACTTTGGCTCAGGTCATGATCTCTCAGTTCATGGGTTCCAGCCCCGCATTGGGCTCTGTGCTCACAGCTGGGAGCCTGGAGCCTGGAGCCTGCTTTGAATTCTGTGTCTCCTAACCCCTCTTCCCACCTTGCCGGTGCTCTTTCTCTCTCTCAAAAATAAATAAGTAAACATTAAAAACAGCAAGAAATGCTCAACAGACTGAGCCACCCAGATGCCTCAGAATATAAAGAACTCTTATAACTCAGCAATGAAAAGACAGCCCAACGGGCAAAGGCTTTGAATCCATCAATATTTCTCCGAAAACGACCTCCAAATGGCCAACAGGCACCTGAAAAGATGTTCGACATCATCAGTCACTGGAGAACAACAGATCAAAACTGCTCTGGGATACCACTTCCCCCCAACTAGGATGGCTGTAACCAAAAAGACAGACAATAAGAAGCGTCAGTGAGGATGTGAAGAAACGAACTCTCAGACATTGAACATGGGGAAATAAAATGGGACAGCCACTTTGGAAAACAGTCTGGAAGTCCCCCAAAAACCTAAGCACAGGGTTATACGACCCAGCAAATCTACTCTAAAGTACATACCCAAGAGAAATGAAAACATATGGCCATACAAAAACATGCATACTAATGATCACAACAGCATTGTTCTTAATAGCCAAAAAAATGTAAACAACCCAGATGTCCATTGACTAAAGAATGAATAAACAAAGTAGTATATTCCCACGATGGAATTCTATTCACCAACAAAAAGAACTACAACACGGACAACCCTTGAAAATATGTTAAATGAAAGAAACCGGACCCCAAAGGCCACATACAGTATGGTTCCATTTGTACAAAATGTCCAGAATCAGAAAATAGAGGGGCTCCTGGGTGGCTCCGTCGGTTAAGTGTCCAACTTTGGCTCAGGTCATGATCTCACCCTTCATGGGTTCAAGCCCCGCGTTGGGCTCTGTGCTGACAGCTCAGAGCCTGGAGCCTGCTTTGGATTCTGTGTGTGTGTCTCTTTCTCTCTCTCTGCCCCTCCCCCACTCACACCCTGTGTTTCTTTCTCTCTCAAAAATAAACACTAAAAATAATTTTTTTTAAGGCAATGGGGGAGGGTATCTGTCTGGCTCCATTGGTGAAGCATGTGATTCTGGATCTTGGGGTTGTGAGTTCGAGCCCCACATTGGGTGTAGAGATTACTTAAAAATCAAATCTTTCAAAGAAAAAAACAGAAGGCAATGGGTTCTGATATAGAGGGGGAGGGGGGAGGGGGGAGCTGAGGATTTAAAAAGGGATCATGTTTCCACTGGTCCTTCTGAGTGCAGGGCGTGCTCTGTTGCCCCAAGGGCCCTCTGAGGGCCAGGAGTCCTTTCCTTGGCCTCTGTAGTGGGTCGTCTTGCCAGTGATGGACACCAAGGCGGCATCGGAAAAAGACATGTGCCAGGTCCTGGGCAAAACGTCTCTGTGGTCTTGGTGACTAGATTCTTTTGCCCTTTTCCCAGTAAGTGACTCACTCTGCCGGAGGCCACTCCCGGGCGCCCACTCACCTGGAAAACGGAGGTGGTTCCTGACCACACGCGGGTCTCCTGCTGCCTGTAGGGGAGACAAGGAGCCCGTTGTAGGGGGAAATGGGGCGTCCCCTCTCCTTCCCCACTCTCACCCCATCCCCTCGGGGCCACAGCCAGGACACGAGCTGGCTCGGGGGCTGGAGGACCAGCCAGGGCTGAGGTCCGGCTGAGAATTGTAATGAAGGGGACACGTCCCTGCAGGTGAGCCGCTCACCCAAGGGGACAGAGCTTCCCTAAAAGCCAGGAAATGCCCAAAGCACCAGACTGGCTGGTGCAGGTCTGTGCCCGCTCGGTCCCCACTGGCCGCATGCCTTGGTCTCTGTCTGTAGAAGCGGCCCCACCTCTGACCATTGAGAGGTGGTAGGGGAATAAATGTGAGGTGCCCTGCTTCTACAGCGCCCCCTAGCGGCCAACCAGCCCGCTGCTTCCTCCCTCCCCGCCCCGTCCTCCCCTCCCCTCCCCTCCCGTCCCCCCACCGGAGCTGCGGTTCCAGGATGTTAAAGACCCTTCCCGGTGTCCAAACCCTTCCCGGGGGTTTCCTGCCCTCACACATCCATCCCCAGCTCCCCGCGTGCACCCACGACAGCAAATGTGCTTTGAATATCCGTTCTTGCGGAAATGCTTTGGAAGAGTTGCAGTTACTAAGTTGTTATGCCATTTGTCCTCCAAGGTCCCTAGGGTGCGTCTGGGGGCGCTGGGGGCGCGCTCAGCTCCCTTGGCAGGATCCCGGGAGCTTCCAGGGGCCTCAAGACCGGCCTCGCCAGCCAGGCCCCGGGCTCCTGTGTTCAAGAAGAGACCGGGGTTGCAGCCACCGCTGTCCCTCGTGGGGCTGTCGCTGCAGGTGCTCTGTTTCTCTGGGGAAGTTCCAGAAGCTGCTGTCCTCCTGGGCAGCGGCTGGCTGAAATTCCCACAGGAACAGGGATGCTGCGGGGAGTCACGTGTACTTCCAGGCTGGACCCTGGGACTCTGGGCAGAAGGGTCTCTGTTGCCGTGTGGCCTTATCGTCTGTCATCTGCGTGACTCAGCCTGTCAGTGGTGCCGGCGATCCTGGCGTGTCTAAGGATGTCACAGAGCGTCAGGTCAGCGGGTTCCTGCCATGAGGTGGCCATGACTGTCCTCCCAATCTCCAGCATTCAAAAAAAATTTTTAATGTTTATTTTTGAGAGAGAGACCGAGCATGAGCAGGGGAGGGGCAGAGAGAGAAAGGGAGAGACAGAATCCGAAGCAGTCTCCAGGCTTGGAGCTGTCAGCACAGAGCCCGTTGCGGGGCTCGAACCCATGAACTGCAAGATCATGCCCTGAGCTGCAGTGTGGTGCTTAACTGACTGAACTGTCTTAGGTGCCCCACAATCTCTAGCATTTTGTGAGTTCCTACTGTGTGCAGAGGACTTTTCAGACCTTTTAAAAAGTAGAAATCCGTGTCCTTGTTCTCCAAAACACATAGTCTGTGGGAAGGAGGGTAATAACAGGAGTAGATATACGAAAATAATGAAAATTCTGTTTAATTTTGGAAAAACCAGTTGAGCACTTGTGCAAAGAGTTGTATAATGCATTGTGAAGGTGCCTTAAAAACCATTAGACTTGGGACGCATGGGTGGCTCAGTCGGTTAAGCATCTGACTCTTGATTTCGGCTTAGGTCATAATCTTGTGGTTCTGGAGTTTAAACCCCACATCGGGCTCTGCACTGACAGTGTGGAGCCTACTTGGGATTTTCTCTCTCTCTCTCTCTCTCTCTCTCTCTCTCTCTCTCTCTCTCAAAATTAAACAAAATAAAAGATGTTTTAGGGGCACCTGGGCGGCTCATTCAGTTGAGTGTCTGACTTGGGCTCAGGTCATGATCTCACACTCTGTGAGTTCGAGCCCTGTGTCGGGCTCTGTGCTGACAGCTCAGAGCCTGGAGCCAGTTTCGGATTCTGTCTCCTTCTCTATCTGCCCTCCCCCACTGATGCTCTGTGTCTGTCTCTCTCAGAAATGAATAAACGTTAAAAAAAAAATATTTTAAAAAGATGTTTAAAAAAATCAGAGAAGTTAGACTTTTGTGAGGACAGTGAAGACCAGGAATGGGACAGTTTTGAAAAATAACGATCAATGATACAAAAGAGGGTAAGTTTGTATCTATACTAACCTGTACTCATTGTGCTGTAAATGCTGGTTAGTCAACTCGGACTCACTGAACCCAGTGATAGACTAGGTGGCCATGGGCTTCCGGGACAACTAGATCCAGGACGGAAATGCCAGGAGATCTCTCTTTCCCCTTCTCCGAAAACACCCGACCTCTGAGACTCTTTCTCCCTGTGGCCCACATAGAAAGGGCTCTCTCTGCCAAGGAGGAAAATGGCCCCAGGCGGATCTGGACTCATGCCTTTGACTTTCTACCAAAGAGGAAAAGAATTCTTCCCTTCTGGTTCTGTGAAGGAAGAGAAAAAACAGACAAGGACTTGATGTGCCCACTTTTCTGGGCAGAGTTGGGGGGGGGACATTTTTATTGGTAGCCCATCTAGAACCAAACAGTTGGAATGGGGAGAAATGTCTCCTGAAAGAAAATGGAATGATGGTCCTGGGAAATGCAACAACGTGAACCAGCATAGACCATATAAATTTTTCCGGAAATGAGAATCCATAGGTTTTTTTTTTGGGGTGTGTGTGTGTCTTTTTTATTTTGAGAGAGAGAGACACAGAGAGTGAGCAGGGAGGGGCAGAGAGAGAACAAGACACAGAATCTGAAACAGGCTCCAGGCTCTGAGCTGTCAGCACAGAGCCTGACATGGGGCTCGAACCCACGGACCGTGAGATCATGACCTGAGCCCAAGTCGGCCACTTAACCAACTGAGCCACCCAGGCGCCTTTGTTTTTTAAGTAATCTCTACACCCAACGTGGGGCTCAAACTCACAATCCTGAGATCAAGAGTCATGCTCTATCCCCTGAGCCAGCCAGGTGCTACAAGGGTCTATAGTTTTTAGCCAATCACCAAAGAGAGATCCCTAACGTCAAAACTTAGCTATAGAAGTCAACTTGGTGACCACTCAGTTCAGCGCTCCCATTTTGTAGGAGGGAATACTGAGATGCAGAGACTTTGGGTGATTTGCCTAAGATCACACATTTTATGATAGGATTTCATATGGATTTGGTGCGGGTTGAGGAAGGGGATAGAAGAGAAGAGGTCCAAACCTGGTCTGAATGTTAGAGTCCAGACAAACGTCGTTTAAATGACGGCGTACCATAACAAGAGGGTTTGGGAGAAACTATAGAATGAGTTATTTTTTAAATGTAGATTTTTTTTAAAAAAAGAGAAAGATGGGGGCGCCTGGGTGGCTCAGTCGGTTAAGTGTCCAGCTTCCACTCAGGTCATGATCTCATGGTTCATGGGTTTGAGCCCCACATCGGGCTCTGTGCTGACAGCTCAGAGCCTGGAGCCTGCTTCAGATTCTGTGTCTCCCTCTCTCTCTGCCCCTCCCCTGCTCATGCTGTCTCTCTCGCTCTCCAAAAAAGAAAAAAGAAATAAAACCATTAAAAAGAGAAAGATGACCAAGCCCAAAAATAAAAATAAAATAATTTTTAAAAGAGAAATTTTTTCAAAAAACCTCTAGAGTCAACAAGTAAGTTCCAAGGCCTCCCAGTGTTTGTAATCTTTGAGGAATTTTTAAGAACGGGTGAAGCCCCACCTGACTGGAAATGGGCAGATGTTGTTCTGACTTTCTAAAAGAGGAAGGAGCATATTCTAGGACGCGCAGGCTGACGGGCTGGACAAGCTCCAGTGTGGGCTTGTGAGAACAGGTTGTGCCGAAAAGGCCTCCTCGTTTCCATTTTTGAGGAAGTTCTCACCCCGCAGGTCACCTCGGGGAATTCTCTAGACTCCAAGGCTCCTGGCTTGTTAAATCTGAAAAGAGCCTTTTGGGTTTATTTATTTTTATTTTTTTAATGTTTTATTTTTTGAGAGAGAGACAGCGTGAGCAGGAGAGGGGCAGAGAGAGAGGGAGACACAGAATCCGAAGCAGGCTCCAGGTTCTGAGCTGTCAGCACAGAGCCCGACACGGGGCTCAAACCCACCGACTGTGAGATCATGACCTGAGCGGAGATCAGATGCTTAACGGACCAAGCTGCCCAGGCGACCTGGAAGAGATTTTTTTATTGAAGTACAGTTGACCTGCAATGTGACGTTGGTTTCAGATGGGCAGCACAGTGATTGGACAACTATACACGTTATGCTAGGTTCACCACAATCCATTACCGTCTGTCTCCTCACGGCGCTAGTGCAGTACCATTGATTTATCCCCTGGGCTGTACTTTTCATCCCTGTGACTTATTCATTCCGTGACTGGACCTCCCACTCCCCTTCCCCCATTTTGCCCATCCCCCTTCCCTCTGGCAACCATCAGTTTGTTCTGTGTATCTGTGGGTCTGTTTCTGCTCTTTGTTTTTTCGTTTTGTTTAGTTTCTTTAGATTCCCCAGAAAAGTGAAATCATGTGGTATTTGTCTTTCTCTAACTTCTTTCGTTCAGCATAATGCTTTCTAGGTCCATCCATGTTGTCACAAATGGCAGGATCTCATTTTTTTTTTTACATTTATTTATTTTTGAGAGACAGAGACAGAGTGTGAACAGGGGAAGGGCAGAGAGAGAAAAAAAGCACAGAATCCGAAGCAGCTCCAGGCTCTGAGCTGTCAGGACAGAGCCCAATGCACGGCTTGAACCCACAAACCGTGAGACCTGAGCGGAAGTCAGACACTCACCTGACTGAGCCACCGAGGCACCCCATGATCTCATTCTTTTTATGACTGAGTCATATGAAAAAGGTCTTTTAAGTCTTTTTTTTTTAAATGTTTATGCATTTTTGAGAGAGAGAGTGGGAAGGAGGGGCAGAGAGAAGGGGACAGAGGATCTGAAGCAGGTTTTGCACTGACGGCCGGGAGCCTGATGTGGGGCCCAAACTCATGAACTGCAGGATAGGACCTGAGCTGAAGTCTGACGCTCAACCAACTGAGCCACCGGGCGCCCCTTTTAAGGCTTTCTCTTGCTTCTTCTCCATGTTGATGGGGATGGGCATTGCCACCCCACTGCCTCTGTGTGACAGAAGCTGGGAACAATAGTTGGGGTTTCAGGTGTTGGTGGGGATGACAGCAGGGCACCCCAACAGTGCCCCGATAATGGAAACAGGGGTGAAATTGTGAAAACAGGTGTGGACTGACCAGATTCCTCAGACGCTCTCTTCTCCCCGTTTCTCCAGCCTGCCGCCAGGGCGGCGGCGTCCCACAGGGCAGCCCGCCCCCCTCCAGCTCTGCTGCTTTCTCAGAGTTAAGGGTGAATCCTTGGCTGGAGGCTTTGCTTGGTGGCCTGGCAACAAACCAGGAGAGGACAGGGATCAGCGGTGACCGTGTGGTGCCTGGGGTCTGCGCCTGGCTTTCTCCAAGCCTCTCTCCATAACTCACAGGGGGCACAACATCCCCAAAAGACAAGGGCATCCCCAAAGACAAGAGAACAAGGGTGCGTGGGCCAAAATACCAGATATCAGAGGGGTACATCTTCCATTTAAAAAGGGACACACAGGGGCGCCTGGGTGTCTCAGGCAGTTAAGCGTCCGCTTTGGCTCAGGTCATCATCTTGCAGTCTGTGAGTTCAAGCCCTGCATCAGGTTCCGTGCTGACAACTCAGAACCTGGAGCCTGCTTCGGATTCTGTGTCTCCGTCTCTCTCTGTCCTTCCCCCACTCATGCTCACTTGCTCTCAAAAAAAAAAAACATTAAAAAAGTTGTTTAAAGGAACTCACACCACACATCCAGAAACTGGTACAAAATAATATATCCTACGAAGCAAAGTTCATAAGAATTTAAAATAACAGGGGCACCTGGGTGGCTCAGTCAGTTGAGCGTCTGACTTCGGCTCAGGTCATGATCTCATGGTTTGTGAGTTCGAGCCCCGCATCAGGCTCACTACTGTCCGTGCAGAACCTGCTTTGGATCCTCTGTCTCCCTCTCCCTCTGCCCCTCCCTTGCTCATGCGCTCTCTCTCAAAAATAAATACTTTAAATTCTTTTCTTATAAATAACAATTATGGGGTGGTTGTAAAATATGTACATAAGTTCTTGGATAATCTTCTTTCGAAGAAGTGATTAATTCTTTCCTGGAGCGTGGGCTGAATGTCCTGACTCACTTCTTATAAATAGACTGTAATGAAGGGGCAGTGTGTGACTGCCAGGACCAGGTCATAGGCACCCTGGGTTCTTCCTCTCCCCCACTCTTCAGTCACTTGTTCTAGGAAAAGCCATTTGCCACGTCACGAGGTCACTGAAGAGGCCTTGTGGCGAGGTCCATGTAGTAAGGAACTTAGCACTTCTTTTTTTTTTAATTTTTTAAATATTTTAAACTTTTTCTTTTAATGTTTATTTTTGAGACAGAGAGAGACAGAGCTTGAGGTGGGGCGGGGTAGAGAGAGAGGGAGACACAGAACCTAAAGCAGGCTCCGGGCTCTGAGCTGTCAGCACGGAGCATCAGGCTTGAACCCACGAACTGTGAGATCATGACCTGAAACGAAGTCAGACCCTTAACCAACCACCCAGGCGACCCGGAACTTAGCCCTTCTTAACAACAGCCCGGAAAAACTGAGGCCTCTCACCTTTGGCCACTGAATGAACAATCTTAGATCCTCTGCCCCCAGTCAAGTCTTCAGATAACAGCAGCCCTGGCTAACATCTTGACTGCAACCTTAGGAGAGATCGTGAGCCAGATTATGAGCTGTTCCTTAATCTCTGACCCATAGAAACGACTATGACAAAAACGCAGCGTTCTAGAAGATTTGAAACACAAACTTGGAAAGCTTGGATTATATAGAACTCCACACATATGGGCACGTGTGCACTTTTGAGCAGGTGTGAGATGTTTACAAAATGTTTCCTGTGTATGAAGCCGCAAAGGAAGCTTTAATAAATAGCAAAGAATAGGTTTCACACAGACTATGTTCTCTGATCGATAATGATTATAGTTGGTGGGGGGGGTGGGATGGGGGAACTGTTTTTGGTTTTGTTTTTAGATCAACTGAAAGAAAGAAGGAAAGGAAGAGAAAGCAAGAAAGCAAGAGAAAGGAAAGAAAGGAAGGTAGGGAGGGAGGGGAGAAGGGAGGGAGGGAGGAAGGAGACAAGGGAAGAAAGGCACCTCTTCTCCCACGTTGCAACAATGTAAGGTCAGGGAAGCCGGCAGGCTCTTATCCACCCCTCCCTTCTGGCCACAGTTGATTGGTCTGAGGTGGAAACTGATCCAATGGCCAGCCAATCAGCACCTTTCCCAGGAGTTTTTGAATTTCAGAGCAAGCAGAGCTGGTCTTTCTAGGATACATGTGCAGTGAAAGAGATTGAAACTGATAAACAGACAGAAGCAGAGAAAAGGATGGTGAGATTTTGGGTATTTTTCAAGTCCTTGGTTGTAGTTTTTCTTAGAATGATGCTGTGTGCTCATTCTAAGATAGGGTTATGTGCACGGTCCAGACAGAAGCTTCTTAAAAAAAAAAAAAATCATGAAATGATAATTAAAAATCCCATGTGTTTGGAAACAAAATAACATACTATTTTAATACTCTTGGGTTAAATATATATATGGGAAATTATAATATTTAGAACTAAATGACAATGAAAACATTACATGTCAAACTCTGAATGACATTGTTAAAACAGTAACCTGGAGACATAAATATATAGCTCTACTAACATTTACCACAGGAAAGATTTAAAATAAATGAGTCAACAGGGGATGCCTGGGTGGCTTAGTCAGTTAAGCGTCCAGCTCTTGGTTTTAGCTCAGGTTATGATCTCATGGTTTGTGAGACGGAGCCCCTCGCGGGGCTCTGTGTTAACCGTGCAGAGCCTGCTTGGGATTCTCTCTCTCCCTCTCTGCCCCTCTCACATCTCTCTCTCTCTCACAAAATAAATAAACAGACTTTAAAATAAATGAATCAACATTTAGCTCAAGAGGTTGGAGAGCCAGCCATAGAGCAGGTCTACAGAAACAAGAAATAAAAGTAACATTTTTGTGAAGATTTTATTTTTAAATAACCCTACATCTAATGTGGGGCTCGAACTCAGGACCCCAAGATCAAAAGTTGCCCGCTCCACTGACAAAACCAGCCAGGTGCCCCAAAATAAAAGTAAAACTTTTAATGAAATAGATGACAAAAGAAATACAGAGAATTAGTAAAAGCAAAAGTTGGTTCTTTGAAAATATCTACAATTAACCCCTGAACAACACAGAATTGAAATGTGTGGTCCACTTAGATGCAGATTTTTTTCAGTAAATACAATACTGTATGATTTTCTAACATTTTCTTTTGCCTAGCTTATTTTATTGTAAGAATACAGTATATAATACATGTAACATAAAAAAGATGTGTTAATCGACTGTTTAGGTTATCAAGAAGCCTTCCCGCCAACAGTAGGCTCTTTGTAGTTAAGTTTTGGGGGAGTAAAAAATTATATTCGGATTTCAACTGCTCAGGGGTTTGGCATCCCCTAACCCCTGCGTTGTTCAAGGGTCAAATATATTATTAGTAAGAGAGACCTATGGTAGAACTTATCCAGAGAAAAGTTACAAATAAATGAAATAGCTACAAGCAGGCACTGTAGATATGCTTTTAAATATAAGTCCAAGGGCGCCTGGGTGGTTCCGTCAGTAGAGCATTAAGAATGCAACTCTTGGGGCACCTGGGTGGGTCAGTTGGTTAAACATCAGAGTTCAGCTCAGGTCATGATCTCCCAGGGCATGGGTTTGAGTCCCACATGGGGCTCTGTGCTGACAGCTTAGAGCCTGGAGCCTGCTTCCGATTCTGTGTCTCCCTCTCCCTCCCTCTCTGCCCTTCCTCCACTCATTCTCTCTCTCTCTAAAATAAATAAAACATTTTTAAAAAATTAAAGAAGACTACAACTCTTGATCTTGGGATTATGGGTTGAAGCCCCATATTGGGCATAGAGATTACTTAAAATCTTTAAAAAAAAAAAAACCCACGTATGTATAAGAACTCAGTATATAGTAAGTAATCACTACATAGCAATGCAGAAAAAACAGAGTAATGAATTGTGCTGGGAAAACGGACTACCTACAGAGAGGAAAATAAGATTGCATTGTTCCCTACGGACAAAGCTGGACATCTAATGGATTTGATATCTAAATTTGAAACGGAAATAATAGAGCATAAAAATGATACCAGGGGAATGCAGGGATTGGGGGGAACTTGTAAAACTCTGAAGGCATATCCATAGGCAAAAATAAGGACAGATTTGATCATATGAAATTAACGATTTGGATACAATGAGAGGCATCATGAAGAAAGTTACCAGACCTGTCTCAGACTGGTGAAATATGCAATCTCAAAGACCAAAAGGTGAACTTTATAAATTCTTCTAATCAGGCAAAAAAAAAAAAGTTGTAAGTAGATCTATCTCAGAAATTAGCAAACATTTAAAGAAGTGTTTAAACGTATTAGTAATTGCAGAAATACAAAATAAAAACAAGAGTACACGTCCCTTGCACCTCCGTCCGAAGGGCAAAACTTAGGGGCGCCTGGGTGGCTCGGTCGGTTAAGCTTCCAGCTTCGGTTCCGGTCACAATCTCATGGTTCGTGGGTTCGAGCTCCGCGTTCGAGCCTGTCTTCGGATTCTGTGTCTCCGTCTCTCTCTGACCCTCCCCTGCTTGCGCTGTCTCAAAATAAAATAAAATAAAATAAAATAAAATAAAATGGCAAGACTTAGAAAGCTGGGTAAAGGCATAGGCTGAGAAGTGCGGCTACTGGCTTTCTCATTGGTAGAAACTCTTCCTCGTGTGGCACAGGGACCAACGAGCGGGCTCCAGAGCCAGGTCCTCGGTCTCGCCCTATTCAACCTCGAATCAGTGACTTCGATGAAGATTGCAGGTCAGGTGCTGGCAGGGAAGCTAAGGTCTGGAGGATGGCATCACGCTTCAGAGGGCCCTCCAGGGGCTAGCTGGACCAATGGCGGAAGGGTGGTCCTCAGACCAGCGGTATCACCCGGAAGCTTGTTCAATATGCAAATTCTTGGTCCCCACCCTGACTTCGTGAATCAACTCTAGGAATGGTGTACAGAAATCTGTGTGTGTGTGTGTGTGTGTGTGTGTGTGTGTGTGTGTGTGTGATTCTTTTGTTTGCTTTGCATTTATTTTATTTTAGAGAGGGAAAGAGAGAGCGCATGTGGGGGGAGAGAGAGAATCGTAAGCAAGCTCCACACTCAGCATGGAGACTCCATCCCACAACCCTGGGATCATGACCTGAGCCGAAATCAAGAGTCGACACTCAACCGACTGAGCCACCCAGGGGCCCCAGGAGTCTGTGGTTGAACAAGCCCTTCAGGAGGCTCTGATGCCTGTGAGAGTTTGAAACCAAAGTTTGAGCCCTTGTAAAAAAGGTTGAGAAGTTTTATTATCTATCTATCTATCTATCTATCTATCTATCTATCTATCTTAGTAGATCCACCCCCAAGGTGGGGCTCGAACTCCTACCCTGAGGTCAAGAGTCTCCTGCTCTACTAAGTCAGCCAGGTACCCCAAAGGGTAGAAGTTTTAGAGGGTTTGTTTTGTTTATTTGTTTTTTACTATAACCTCAGAATGAACTACCAGTGTATGACAGAGCTTTCCAAAAAGCCAACCTATGGAAGAGCATCTTAGTGGGGCGCCTGGGTGGCCCAGTCAGTTAAGCATCCGACTTCAGCTCAGGTCATAATCTCATAGTTTGTGGGTTCAAGCCCGCGTCAGAATCTGTGCTGACAGCTCAGAGCCTGGAGCCTGCTTCCGATTCCGTGTCTCCCTCGCTCTCTGCCCCTCCCCCACTTGTGCTCTGTCTCTCGCTGTCTCAAAAATAAATAAACAAAAAAAAAAATTTTTTTAAATGAAGAGCATCTCAGTTACCTCTATGTTTGGGTGGACATAAAATTTCAGTTCCTCTGAGTAAACACCAAGAAGCACAATTACTGGATCGTATGGTCAGGGTGCATTTGGTTTTGTAAGAAACCGCCAAGCTGTCTTCCAGAGCTGCTGTACCATCTTTTGTTCCCACCAGCCGTGAAAGGGAGTCTCTGTCACCCCACATACTCATCAGCATCTGGTGCTGTCAGTGACCCAGATTTGGGCCATTCTAATAGTATCTCATTGTTGTGTGGGGGGTTTTAAAAGACTTTATTGTTTTTTCTAATTAAAAAAAAATTTTTATAGTTTACTTATTTTTGAGACAGAGACGGAGCACGAGTGGGTGAGGGGCAGAGAGAGAGGGAGACACAGACTCCGAAGCAGGCTCCTGGCTCTGAGCTGTCAGCACAGAGCCCGACATGGGGCTCAGACTCACGAACTGTGAGATCATGACCTGAGCCAAAGTCGGTCACTTAACCGACCTAGCCACCCAGGTGTCCCCTTTTTAAGTTTTATATAGTTAAGTAATCTCTACACCCAACCCAGAGCTCAAACTCACAACCTGCAAAATCCAGAGTCACATGTTCCTCCAACTGAGCCAGCCGAGTGTCCCTCGTTTATGTTTCAATACGCATTTTACTCGTGACATGTGATGTGAAGCATCTTTATTTGCCACCTGTAGACCTTCTTTGGGGAGATGTCTTTTCAAATCTTTTGCCTATTTTCAATTCAGGTCGTTAAGGGTTCTTTGTATGTTTTGGATAATGGCCCTTTATCAGAACTGCCTTTTGTAAATATTTTCTTCCAGTCTGTGCCTCGCCTCCTCTTTCCCTCAGCAGCATCTTTCACAGAGTAGAAGCGTTTCCATTTAATGAAATCGAGGCTACCGATGATTTCTTTAGTGGACTGTACTTTTGGGGTTGTATTTAACAACTCATCACCATACCCAAGGTCATCTAGGTTTTCTCCTGTGGCATTTTCTAGGGTTTCATAGGTTTGCATTTTACGTTTAGGCATATGATCCATTTGAAGTGATTTTTTAAAAAAGTTTGTGTCTAGATTCAATTTTTTGCACATTTTCCAGTTTGTCGAAAAGATGATCTTCCCTTTGTTGTATTGCCTTTGCTCCTTTATCAAAGAAAAGTTGACTCTATTTATGAGGCTCTATTCCTGGGCTCTGTATTATGTTCCACTGGTCTACGTGTCTACTTTCCACTGCGATCATACGGTCTTAATCACCGTAGCTTTATAGTAAGTTTTGAAGAGGGTAGTATTAGCTCTGATTCTATACTTCTCCTTCCATATTGTGTGGACTATTCTGGGTCTTTTGCCTCTCCATTTAGCAGTTTTTTTAATGTCTGTATTACGTACAAAACAACAAAACATCTTGCAACTGACGGCACTTTAGATCTGATTGAATAAAGGGGCTCCTGAGTGGCTCAGTCGCTTGAGTGTCTGACTTCGGCTCAGGTCATGATCTCACGGCTCGTGGGTTCGAGCCCCGCATCGGGCTCAGAGCCTGGAGCCTGCTTCGGATTCTGTTTTCTTCTCTGCCTCTCCCCTGCTCTCTTGCTTGCTCTCTCTCTCTCTCTCAAAAATAAATAAACATTAAATAAAAATAAAATAAAATTTAGATTTGATGAAATATGATAGATTCTTGCAGGTATTTCCAGAGATATCTTGTGCATAGAAAAGCAAATATAAAGTGTGTTATTTTTTCCTCAAGCTTATTTTTAACATCTATATTGTGGGACAGATTTTGAGTCTTTAAAAGGACACGAAAGAATTTTAAAATACATGGGGATGTCTGCCCCCTAATGGGTGCTGAGGGGAATTTTTCCATGTCAACCATGGCCCCCTTTTTAAAAACCATTTATTTCACACCTACCAAGAGCAAGGCTCTGAAGACAGAATTCCTGACCCCGTTAAGCTCGCGATCTAATAGAAAAGACACAAACACATAGTAGATTTTGGTTTGATGTGGTTTCTACTACAAGTTTATACCAAATACTGCTAGAGCATAAGTAAGGGAACAGTTAATCCTTCCCGGGGATGGATTGAGCCAGACTAGAACTCAGATAAGAGCTAGTCAACTGGAGTCTTGAAGTATAAGTGGTATGGAGGCAGAGAAAGCAGGAGAGGAATTGCAGACAAAGAGGGTGTATGATCAAAATATCAAAGGGGTAAATGCGGAAAGGCATGGTAGGAGCTGCAAAAGATGAGCTTGGGTGTGGAGTTGGTGAGGAGAAGGAGGAATAAGGGAATGAGTTTGGAAAAGCAAGTCGGGGCCTGTGAGTACATAAATGCTTTTGAATGTTATTCCGAGTGTTTGGATTTTAACTGGTAGGCACTGAGTTCCAGTGAATTTTTTTTTTTAAAAATTATTATTTTTATTTATTTATTGTTAGCTCCACATCAATGTGGGGCTTGAACTCACAACCCTGAGATCAAGAGTCGCACGCTCTACCAACTGAGCCAGCCAGGCATCCCAGAGATTTTCTAAATTGGGTACAGAAGTGCTCAGATCTGAGCTTTAGAGGGATCGCTCCAGCTGTGGCATGAAGGGCAGACTGGGGAGAGACGGACCAGAGAGAATGGTAAGGGAGCCACTGGAAATGGCCAGCTCAGATCATGGGGAAAGTGGCAGAGACTGACAGTTGTCTCCAATATCCATTCTTCCCTTCTTTAAGAGCAACAACATCTCCAAAGTTAGCTGGGCACAAGGCTATCCGGGATAAAGACTACATTTCCCAGCCTCCCTTGCAGCAAGGTGTGGTCATGTGACCAAGTTTAGTAAAAGGGATGGAAGCAGAAGTAATACACAATTTCTTGGTGGTCCCCTGCCTACTAGCTGTAATCTACATGTGATGGTAAGTGATCTGGGACCAAGCTGAGGAGGACAGCTTAGGGACGGCAGAACAGTGAGAAGTAAGGAGGCAAAGTCCTGCCATCATAAAGCTTCCGGACCAGCCTGTTTTCCCAGATGGTTATGGTCATGTGACAGGGAAATAAACTCTTCTCTTGTTTTAGTCCCTGTTACTTGGGGATCTTTGTTACAGCAGCTGAATTCTGCCTTTCAAATGCAAGAACCTAAAAAGAGGTGGAAGGAACTGGGCACAGTGAGGAAAAGATGATTTTGAAGAAAGTTCAAAAGCAACTGATGAGGAAATGATGACCTCCTAGTGAGGAGTGGGGAGGGCGTTAGCCACACCCTCAGATGGGTCGCTCTGACGCTGGACTTGAGTAGTGAGAGTCAATTCAGTTTGGGACACAGAAAAAGAAGGAGATTTTGGGAGAGAAAATATAAATTCATACTGGGATATAGTGGGCTGGAGTTGCCTGTCACAGCTCTAGGTCATTTGAATGTACGTATCTTTGCCACAATATTTTTGCAATGTAATCAGCCATAAGGCAACTTTGCCGGAAAAGATAACTGTTGGTTGGTTTCATCAATTGGATAACAGTTTGCTTTCACTTCTCCGTTGACTCAGTACTCCCATTTTTTGAAAGTAACCTCTTAGGGGCACCTGGGTGGCTCAGGTGGTTAAGTATCTGATTTTGGTTTTGGCTCTCAGGTCATGATCTCACGGTTGGTGGGTTCGAGCCCCTGAGCCTGCTTGGGATTCGCTCTGCCTGTCCCCTGCTCATGCTCCTGTGCTCTCTCTCTCTCTCTTCCTCAGGATAAATAAATAATTTTTTTAAACTTAGAAAAATATATAAAAGTAATCTCTACACCCATCATGGGGCTCAAACTCACGACTCCAAGATCAAGGGCGGAATGCCCTACTGACTGAAATTTGCACAATTTCACTGTTCCAAACAATCATTTCGTCACAATTGTCTCCCCAACTAGACTTTAAACTCTATAAGGACCTGGGCCAAGTCTGTGTTTGACCCCATTTATCCCCAGTGTTGGGCACATAATGACATTAAATATCTATTGGATGGTTAGATAGATGGATGGATGGGTGGGTGGACAGAAATTTTCATTTAAGAAATTTGTGCTAATTTTGGCAAATTCACTGAAAATTTTTTTTGAAGAAAATTTCTCTCAACCAAACAAAAAGCTGGCCCCTATTTTTATAGAATATAAATCTTAGCCCTCATAATGGCCTGTGCAGTGGTGCGGAGCATGGAACCAGCATTTCCCACAGACCTTTGGAATGTCTCATCAATGGACACTTGACAGTGTGCCAAGGACACACAGCGTGGAAGGCTTTCCCAACATAACACAAAGCTCAGTTACAAGGATGTATCCTAGTGTTTGAAAACGGATGCCTCTCTTCATAAAGGAAACATTTCCAGGGAGGCTCGGTGGCTCAGTGGGTTGGGCATCTGACTTCAGCTCGGGTCATGATCTCACAGTGTGTGGGTTCCGGCCCCACATCGGGCTCTGTGCTGACAGCTCGGAGCCTGGAGCTGCTTCGGATTCCATCTCTCTTTCTCTCTCCACCCCTCCCCCACTTACAATCTGTCTCTGTCTTTGTCTCTCTCAAAAATAAATCTTAAAAAAAATTTTTAATAAGGAAAAATTTTAATGAATAAAGAAAAAGTGCAATGCTGAATGAGGAAGACAAATCAACAAGCAAAAGGAAACAAATTCTAATACTCTAATACTATGAAGGAGAGACTTGGAAGACAAGAGCTTAGGTCCAGTCCACAAAGTAAAATCAGTTATTCGCATAGCATCGCCATGGATCTACACTCTACATTTTTTTAAATTTTTTTAATGTTTTATTTATTTTTGATACAGAGAGAGACAGAGCACGAGAGGGGGAGGGTCAGAGAGAGAAGGAGACACAGAACCGGAAGCAGGCTCCAGGCTCTGAGCTAATTGTTAGCACAGAGCCTGACGCGGGGCTCGAACCCACGAATGTGAGATCTGACCTGAGCCGAAGTCAGAGGCTTAACCAACTGAGCCACCCAGGCACCCCTACACTCTACATTGTGAAAGTATTCAACTATTTTCTATTTCCCAATAGTCTTTTTGATTTTGTTCATTTTTCATGTTTCATTTGCTGCTCATTTTTCATGTTTCATTATGTCCTTTTTAGCGAATATCTTTTCTTTCTTGTGACTTTATCTTTTACGCCAAGATTGCCTTACAGCCCGTTAGTTATGCAGCAAAAGGCTCGCGGCAAAGATGCAGACGGTGAGGACCCCAGACATGGCCTGCGACACAAGCCTGAGGAGATGTGGACACACACATGCGGAGCTCGAGGGAGGGGGAGGGATTTGGTCTAAACTTGGCTGTCTGGATGTATGGGAAGCCAGAAGAATGCCTTGGAAGAGTCTATTGAATAACAAAAAGGCTGAGGGTAGAAACAAATGTATCAATTGAATTCAGCTGCAGGCAACAGGAGAATTTTCACTGGCTTAAACAAATAGGGATTCATTTTACTTATATAATTTGGAGGGTTCCTTAAAGTGTCCCAGTGATGCCAGCAAGGATCTCTCTAATCCTCTTGGCTTTCCTGCATGCTTCCTTCTTCATGGTCACAAAGTAGCTGCTGTAGCTCCAGCTATCACAACCATGTTCAAGGTAAGAGAAAGGAAACAGGGAGCGCCTGGGTGGCTCAGTCGGTTGTTTCTGACTTCGGCTCAGGTCGTGATCTCACAGTTTGTGAGTTTGAGCCTCACGTCGGGCTCTGTGCTGGCAGCTCAGAGCCTGGAGCCTGCTTCGGATTCTGTGTCTCCCTGTCTCTGCCACTTCCCTGCTCATGCTCTGTTTCTCTCTGTCTCTCAAAGAATAAATATTTTTAAGAAAGAAAGAGAGAGAGAAAGAAAGAGGAAAGCAGAAGCCTTCCCATGAGCCTTCAGCAGACCTTTCTGTATATGTCTCATATGTCAAAAATATGTCACCCGGTCACCTTTAACTACCTCTGTAGCAGAAACAGCAGGAAGTAAGTGGGCACCTCTGCGGGACCAGCCAGCAAACAGTGTCTGAGGAACACATCTAAGGGATATTGGAGGTCGAGATGCTAGGAAGGCTGAAGAAGACTGTGAGCCTTGCCCGTGTCCTGCTTCTCTCCACATCAAGACCTTTCTCCTCGGCATGGAAGCACCATGTGCCCCTCCTCACCTGGTTAACCCCTGCGTGTCCATCAGCTCCCGCCTCCAGCAGCCCTTCCTAGGGGGAGCAGCCCCTGGCCCCAGCTGGCCAGGGCAAAGCCATAACAGGGGCTGTCAGGGCACTGGGCGCCTCTGCTTGCTAGCGCTGGTCATATTTGCAGCTTCCCCGTTCCTTTCAAAGGGTCATTTGAGTCACAGTCGTCTCTGCTACTAGACTTTATTTATTTATTTTTATGTTTTTTATTTATTTTTGAGAGACAGCGTGAGCAGGGGAGGGTCAGAGAGAGAGAGGGAGACACAGAATCTGAAGGAGGCTCCAGGCTCTGAGCTAGCTGTCAGCACAGAGCCCGACGCGGGGCTTGAACCCATGAACCGTGAGATCATGACCTGAGCCGAAGTCGGACGCTTAAGACTGAGCCACCCAGGCGCCCCTCTGCTACTAGACTTCAAACTCTATGCAGACCTGGGCCAAGTCTGTGTTGGGCCACATTTATCCCCAATGCTGGGCACGTAATGACATTAAATATCTGTTGGATGGTTGGTTGGATGAATGGATGGATAGAATTTTTCACTTAAGGGATTTATGCTAATTTTGGCAAATTTATAAAAAAATAATTTTAAGTTTTTGTCAATAAAACATGAGTATATTTTTTCTGAAACATCAATTTGCTAAAAAATTTAAGGTTATAGGGTAGTTTGGGCCTCTTATGAATGTTTTATTGTTAACATATATTCATGAAGAGTATATTATTGAAAACATTTATTCATACATGCATAAGAAGTATATATTCATATTCATTGAAAATGCTAAAGAAGGGCACCTGGGTGGCTTAGTCAGTCAGTTGGGTGTCAAGACTCTTGATTTTGGGGGGCGCCTCAGTGGCTCAGTTGGTTGAGCGTCCGACTTTGGCTCAGGTCATGATTTTGGGGTCTGTGGGTTCGAGCCCTGCATTGGGTTCTGTGCTGTCAGCTCAGAGCCTGAAGCCTGCTTCTGATTCTGTGTTTCCTTTTCCCTCTGCTCCTCCCCCACTCATGCTCTGTCTCTCAAAAATAAATGTTTAAAAAATTTTTAAGAAAAAAAAAAAAAGAAAAGACTCTTGATTTTGGCTCAGGCCATGATCTCACAGTTCATGAGATGGAGCCCCGTGTCGGGTTCTACACTGTTAGTGCAGAGCCTGCTTGCGATGCTCTCTATCTCTCTATCCCCTCCCCCGCCCCGTCTCTCAAAATAAATAAAAATTTAAAAAATATTAAAGAAAAATTTTAAAGGAGCAAATCAGAATATTCAGCAGATTTAACAAGCTGACTTTTCGCTCAGGTCATGATCTCGTGGTTCGTGAGTTTAAGCCCCACGTCGGGCTCTGCGCTCACAGCTAGCTCACAGCCTGGAGCCTGTCTATGGATTCTGAATCTCTGTCTCTCTCTCTGACCCTCCCCTGCTCACGCTGTCTCTTTGTCTCTCAAAAATAAATTAAAAATGTAAAATTAAAAAAAAAAAACCCCTGACGTTTCTGCTTCCAGCATCAACAGCTCTTTGAAGCATTTCGGAAGGGATGGGAGGGAGAGAGAAGAGGGCAGTGGCTTGAGGGGAAGCAGGGCTGGGGAGCTGTTGGGGACAGCCGGGACGCAAGTGGTCTGTTGGATAAAAGTGGCCATTCAGCCAAGAGGGACAGAATGGCTCACGGGAGGTAGAGGCCATTGGCTGGAGCAAGGATTTGGGGGCGGCAGGAGGGGGCTGGCGGGGAGAGGGTCAAGAGCACAAGGGGTGAAACTTACAAAATCCAAGGTTGACTCCCCTTCGCTGGCTCCCAGGGTTCACGCCTGTGCGTGGTCCCCCTACCCCGACTCTGGGCTTGGCCAAGAGACCAGCGTTGGCCAATGGGGCGTTAGCAAGAAGATGCCAGAAGAGGTCTGAAGAGTGTTTGCATCCTGGGCTTGTCCTCTTGGGGCGCTCCCTCTTGGACCCCAGCTGCCATGCTGCAGAAGTTTGACTTTGCTGTGTGGGACAGCCGCAGGAGGAGGGGCCCCCGGCTGACGGTCCTAGCCGACCCCCCCCTCCCCAGCCAACAGCCAGCGCCCATTGCCAGCCACGTGAGTGCACCCCCCAGGACGGCCTCCTTTGGCTTCAGCAGAGAGGCCCCAAGTGATGCCAGGTGGGGCAGAGATGAGCTGTCCCTGCCAAGCTCTGCCCACGTTGTAGAATCATAAGCAAATACGAGTTTTGTGACTTCCAGCCAACAAAATTTTAGACTGGTTTGCAATGGAATAGAAAGAATTGATTTTTCTGAGAATTCTGGAAATCCTGGGCTTGAATTCTGCTCTGTTATAACTTATTTGTTAGATACTTAGGGTGATTCTGTTCAGGGTCATTGGCATTGACCTGGCAGGATCACGTAAGACTTCAAGTCTCCTGGACGCCTGGACCTAGTGCAGTGGCTTCTAGTGCCCGTAAAGGTCCGGCTCCCTGAGTTTGAATCCAAGCTTGGCCATTGATTGGCTGTGAGATCTGGGTGAAGCCCGTGCCTCTGTCAGGGCTTCCGGGTAGACGCCACTAAGGAGAAAGGCCACCAATGAGAATGCTGAGGCACGTGAGGGCGGGGCTGGGGCAGGGGCAGCGACTCTGCCCTCGGCCTGCTCCGCGGACCACGCATGACGCCCTGCCTCTCTCCACCGGGCTCGCCTCCCCCAGACCCTCAGTAAGGGGCGGACAAGCAGAGGTAGCGGTTGGGACCTGAGAATAAGGAACCTGAGACCTGGAAGGGCACAAGCGTCTCCCCCTACCTGGAATCAGAGGCACCGCTGGGGGCGGGGCTAAGAGGGCTCCCCTGGGTGTTTGATTGGCAGGGGCGCCCATCATCATCATCATCACCAACATTGTTGACATCCCCTGAGGCATTACTATGTGCCAGGTACCAGCCGGAGCCCTTTACAGGTATTAACTCATTTGAACACATACTTTATTATTTTTTGAAGTTTATTGATTTATTTTGATAGAGAAAGAGCATGGGTGGGGGAGGGGCAGAGAGAGGGGGAGAGAAAATCCCAAGCAGTCCCCTCACCCTCAGCACAGACCCAGGAACCATGAGATGATGACCTGAGCCGAAACCAAGAATCAAAAGTTTAGCCAACTGAGCCACCCAGGCGCCCCTGCACGCCCACTTTGTGAGGATTATTATTATCTCCACGTTGAATCTAAGGAATCCATGGGATAGAGATTTGTGGGGGCTTTTTTTATGCTTTTAAGTTTTGAGAGACAGAGACAGCACGAGCAGGGGAGGGGCAGAGAGAGAAGGAGACACAGAATCGGAAGCAGGCTCCAGGCTCGGAGCTCTTAGCACAAAACCCGACGTGGGGCTCGAACCCGCAAACCGTGAGATTATGACCTGAGCCGAAGCTGGACGCTCAACCGACTGAGCCCCCAGGCGCCCTGGGGTAGAGATTTGAACCTCGGCAGTCTGACCATCAAGCCTGCTCAGAGCCACTCAGTGACACCATCGCAGATTTGGGGCACCTTCTCCATAATCCATGGTCTTGATTTTAGTCTATTCCCTCACACATTTTTTCACCACCTCAACACTTGAGCTTAAAAATTGAAAAGCTGCTGCATTTGGAGCAAATACTCAGGGTGCGGTGAACCCCACCACCCCCTCCCCAGCCAGCCACTCCTGCATCTGTTGGCCATCAGCATGTCTTTTTTTAAAAGTTTATTTATTTCTGAGAGACAAGAGTGTGAGCAGGGGAGGGGCAGAGAGAGGGGGAGAGACAGAATCCGAAGCAGGCTCCAGGCTCTGAGCTGTCAGCACAGAGCCCAAGGCGGGGCTCGAACTCACAAACTGTGAAATCACGACCTGAGCTGAAGTTGGTCACTTCATCGACTGAGCCCCCCAGGCACCCCCATCTGCATGTCTTCTTTAGAAAAATGTCTCTTCATATCTTCTGCTTATTTTTTAATTGGATTATTCATTTTTGGTGTATCAGTTCTTTATATATTTTGGAGACAAACCCTTTATCAGGTATATCATTTGCAAATATCTTCTTCCATTGCGTAGGTTACCTTTTAGTTTTGTTGACTCTTCCCTTCATGGTGTACACCTAAATCCTTACACCGAATGCCACCTCCTTCATGCAGACTTCCTGCTTGCTCCCCTCCTAGAAATGTATCCCTTCTTTCTTAACGTGCCTCGACTCATTGGCTTTCCCACTCCCATTCCAGGACTTGCCACTATCTGCTTTTGTGCCTGTGCTGAGCATTGGGATGCGAGCCAGGGCTGTCCCCAACACCTTCAGGGTGGCCAGGAGACAGTGAGTGACACAGCTGTGGACAGCTAGCAGTAGGACCTGGTGACCTTGAAAAGGGGACAGTCCACCCCGCCCGAGCTATTCCTAGAACTCTAAATTAAGGCGTGTGGTGAAAGATTTGAGGTCAGGGGCAATCTACAAGGTTGGGAGAAATATTTCAAAATATTTATCAATGAGTTTCCCCTCCTCCTTGTACTGTTATTTTTGCCGTCCCTCCAAATGGACAGGCAGTGAGGTCATTGTCTCTGGTCAGGGCTTTTGCAGGGCAGAAAACAAACTCACCCACTCATCCCAGCTCCCTTCCTGGACTCTTTCCATAGGTCCAGTCTAAGTGCTCAAGGTTGAGAAGGTTTTCTGGAGCAGACAAAACGTCTTGGAGAAAAGTGAAGGCAGCTGGGCGTCCCCTCCCCTTGGACGCTGGGTCCGGGGGGTCGGGAGAGGCCATGGGTCCCCGGAGCAGCGCAGACCTGGCCTGGCTCTGTGACAGAACTCAGAAGCCTCACGTGCAACCCCAGGGAGGGATGGCAAGAGGGTGTGTCCAGGGGGTGGGTGTGGGGAGCTGGTTTACATGGAATTTGCAGAGTTTGGGGGCAGAGGGACCAGGCGGCAGGGACTAGGGACATCTCAGCAGTAACTGTGTGACATTTGTCCAACAAGATGGCTTGGCCCAGTCTAAGATTTGGGGGCTGGCGTGCAACACTAGCGTGGGGACGAGGGAGTAGGGAACGCATCTCCAAGAGGAACCGGAATTCCGTTTCCCCCAGTTCCGTGGAATAGTTGATTTATGAAAAACCAAGTTCAAGCTCATGTGCACCTGAGTTTGCAAACTGAGATTTCTACCCAGTGCACCTGCTCTTACATAGTGAGTCCTGGGGATCCAGTCTGTTCCAGTTCCCAGAACACTCACTACTGCCAGCTGCTGGGGTAGGAGGTGGGGAGGAGGGGCTAGCTTACCCTGAGACACCAGATGACAGTTCCCCAGGGACTTAATCCTGCCCCTTGCCCAGTTCCCTCAGCCTCATGAGTCAGGGAGGTTGGGAGAGTGTTCCTCAGAGGCCAGGAGAAGACGGAGGGACGGGAGGCTGCATGAGAGTTTCATAGGAGGGGATTTCCAATCCATTTCAGGGTTATTTATCTACTGAGCATCTGCGATGCGCTGGGTCCTAGGCTACACTCTGGGGGATAAGTAAAAGAAAGAATGCAAGAAAGCATTGTCTCACAGCCTGGCGTACAGCAGGTGCTTCATAAATGCTCATTTATAAGAGCCCTCATGCTCTTCCTTGGAAAGATACAAGATGAAGAAAATACAGTTTCATCCTCAAGGATCTTAAGATCGTCCAAGAGGCCAGGACTGTGGGCACATTCCCCTATAAGCCAGGCAAAGCACAGAAAGCAATATAGCCCCCAGATCCAGGGGCTCAAGGGGGGAAGGGCGATCTGATGGGGGCTTCACAGAGGAGGCACCATATAAGGGTTGAATGTGTATCCAGGAGAAGTGGGAGATAGGGGGGCAGGGGAACGGACTCACGGGAAGCTGTCGGGAGACTGGGCCACAAGAGAACACAGCCTGGCCGTCCCTAACCTCCGGAGGAAAAGTTCATGTGCAGATCAGCTGCTTGGAACTTGGAATGCAGCTTCCCATGGGCACAATACCATAAATGGAGGCTGGGTTCCGAGGCTAGGGGGTGGAAACGGACGTCCCCATCATGTTATTCAGTTGGATTACTCAGAGCTGTTCCCCAGATCCGGGCTCAGAGAGGCGGGGGCCTTGTGGCCCAACTCCTTTTTGGGGAGCTGGGCCTCCTCTTCCGGTCTGGACTTCGGTGCGGTTCAGGAAGGGATTCACCTTGAAAAGGCCTAAGGTTCGTTTTACGTGTATTTAATAACAATGCTCTCTGCTGACATACATTTATAATTATATTAAAGGAATTGATTGTAGGTAGGAGAGATGATGTAAGTCCTAAATTGCTATCAAATCAGAAGCCGGACCTGTCTCCGAATTTCACAGTTTCTGTTTCATGGCAATCCTTCCTCATTCCTAATTCAATATGACTGGTGTCTCTTATAAAAAGACGGAATTTGGGGGGTGCCTGGGTGGCTCAGTTGGTGAAGTGTCCAACTTCAGCTCAGGTCATGATCTCACGGTTCGTGGGTTCGAGCCCCGCATCAGGCTCTGTGCTGACAGCTAGCTCAGAGCCTGGAGCCTGTCTTCGGATTCTGTGTCTCCTCCTCTCTCTCAGCACCCCCCCGCCCCCCGCCATTCACCCTCTGTCTCTCAAAAGTAAAAATGTTAAAAAAAAAAAAAAAAGGAATTTTGGACACAAACACCCACACGGGGAGAACGCCGTGCGAGATGGTGGTGTCTAAGAGCCGAGAAATTCTCAGGATTGCCAGCAAATCACCCAGAGAGGCGTGGGTGAGTCACTGCCTCGCAGCCCTCAGGAAATACCATCCTGCCGACCCCTTCACCTCGGGCTTCTGGCCCCCACAGCAGTGACGTCCTACATTTCTGTTAAGGGTGTGGTACTTCGCCATGGCTGCTCTAGAAAATGAGCACCGCCATTTCTGGGGTCAGAAGGAACATACAGCCTCACCCCCCAACCTGTGTTACAGCTGGGCCCGGATCTCCAACAACGTGGGCCACCTTCGGGCCCCATGCCCTCTGATACCACCTGCTCCTAGAGCTGGGCCCCTCACGTGCCCCCAGTACCAGCCACCCAAGCACACTGGCTTTCTTGAAGGGTTTAAAGGAAGTGCAAGAGGGTGGGAGTGGGGTGCCCCGCTGGCTCAGTGGGTACATGTGACTTTTGACTGCAGGGTTGTGAGTTCGAGCCCCATGTTGAGTATAGAGATGCTTAAAAATTTTTTTTAATTTTTAAGTGTATTTATTTTGAGAGAGACAGAGACAGTGCCAGCAGCATAGGGGCAGAGAGAGGGAGAGAGAGAGACTCCCAAGCAGGCTCTGCATGGTTAGCACAGAGCCCAATGCAGGGCTCGAACTCAGGAACTGGGAAATCATGACCACGGTCGCACTTAACCAGCAGGTGCCACTGATTTTGCTTTTGATTTAAATATTGTAAATGGAGGTGGGGAATCCCTGTATGCATTTTTACAAGTTTGTATCTCTCCAGGGAAAATAACTTGCAAAACTGTTAATGTCATTCACCTCTGGAGGTGATGTTGGAGATAATCTGACTAGTTACAATGACTATGTAGGACTTAGCAACTCGAATAATGTTCTAGAAGACATTTTAAGAAGTAACAGGAAAAAAGAGCGCCATGCCCCAGGGCAGGGATTGTGGTAGGAATTTGAGTGTTTAATCCTTTCAGAGACCCTTGCAGAACTGCATGACCTTGAGCAGGTCATTAATTGCTCGGTTTCTTTGTCTGTAAAATAGGGATGGTAGCAATCTCTACCTGTCAGGGTTGATGGGAGGGCGGTGCCTGGAAAGACGGCAAATAGGCATTCACATTTTTGCACACTCCTAATCCAGTTTAATCTATAATTGGTATAATTTAAAATAACGTTCAGCGAAGGGGGAAAGACCGGGTTAATCTTTGCAGCCATGTGCGTCCTGCTTCAGAGGCTGGCCCCCGAGCACCTCTTCTGAGCTCCTCATAGCTAAGTCCCTTCTTTCCTCTCTAAATTATATTGGCACTGGGCGTGGGGGGGGGGGGGGGAGGATGGGGATGGGGAGAGAATGGGTTACACAGGGGCCACTGGGAAGTTGGGGGCTGCGTTCCTTGGAACCTTCCGAGTTGATTTTCCCCCTGAGCGAACAGCTGAGCGTTCCCTGGGGGAGCGTCTGTGAGGAAAATGGTATTTGGGGCGAGAAAAAGAAAACGTAGACTCTCTAATGCAGCTGTGGCTGTGGAACCAGGGCAAAGACCCATCTGTCTGGTATGTCCGGCTCCTGAAGAGTCACAGGGGGTCACTCAGAGATGCCTGCTGCCATTCCCCACATGGCCTCAAGGTGGCACTGCTCCCTCTGCAACGCGGCCATCTCGGCCTTGCAGCGACACTGTCACACCAGGCAGAACTTTCCGACAAGACTGAAGGCTGAGGAATAACAAAAAGATAATAGACTCAGAGGACATCACGAGCTAAAATTCTAGCTCGCCAGGACTCGCTTGTTTCCTGCAGCTGACAGCACTTTCCAACCAGAGAGACTAGGACTCCCTGATCCCACCTCCAAATGTTAGGCTAACTACATGTGTGGAGCCCTGAGCAAGAGGACGGTGGAGGCTCATGAACTCTGCGTCCAAATACTTTTAAGTTATTCACCCAAGCTAGTAAGCTGTTAGATGCATTATGTCCTATCCTCCCGCCTTGACATTTATATTCCATTTCATAACAATCTAGAAGACTAGGTTCAGATTTAGGATTTTTCAGACTACCTTAGGATGTCAGGATATGGTGGCTTGGGAGAATTGGCTCCTGGTTCCCCACTTCCAGCCTCTGATCTACCCCCTCCTCTTCCGGAATCACCTCTGAGCCTCCCACATTGCGAACACCATGACATTCACGGCTGTGGTCCCTCCAGCCCATACATGTCCTCTTTAACCACACCCACAGTAATAACCAACAATAATTACATACACACACACATACATATATATAGTAACCAAGTAACAGCCATACCTCTGCTAATAGCCACCCCTTGGCTATTCTGCGGACCTCGGGCATGCGCATTTCTAGGGAGGACCGCCCTTGGGCAGACAGACCCGGAGAAGCCACCCACGCAGGCTTTGGAAGAGGGCTTGGTGCTAGTTGGGCAGGAATTTGGGAGTTCTGGCACCCAGCGTCTAGTCTGGGAGTGTCTATTAAGTTCCCAGGGCTGCTGAAATAAAGTATGACAGACTGGATGACTTAGGACAACAGGCCTTCTTTGGATCAGAGATCTGGAAGCTTGAAGTCCAAACCCAAGCTGTCAGCAGGGCCACGTGCCCTCTGAAACCCACAGGTGGGAGTCCTTCCTGGCCTCTCCCTGGTTGCTGGGGGGCCTGTCGGGGAATCCGGGGTGGCTGCGGCTTGTAGCTGTGGCCCCTCAGTCTCCATCTCTGTCTTCACTTGACGGCTTGTGGGTCTGAGCTAATCACATCTACAACTACCCTATTTTGAAATAAGGTCATATTCTGAGGTATTGGGGGGTAGCGTTTCAACATACCTTCTGGGGCATGCTATCCAACCCATGACAGGCTGGGAAGGAACCAGGCTGAAAAGGTGCAGAGCTGGGTGGGGTTTCTCTTGCTCTGGGGCAGGGAGAGATGACTTTTTTTTTTTAAGTTTATTTATTTATTTTGAGAGAGCAAGAGAGAGCGAGAGCCCGAGCAGGGGAGGGGTAGAGAGAGGGAGAGAGAGAATCCCAAGCAGGCTCTGCATTGTCAGTGCAGAGCCTGATGTGGGGCTCAAACCCACGAACCTGTGAGATCGTGACCTGAGTCAAAATCAAGAGTCAGACACTCAACCGGCTGAGCCCCCCAGGTGCCCCTATGTCGTCTTGTACCCCACCGCCATTTGAGCATGCCCCCAGACATCTGGGCTTCTGGAAATCTGAATTGTCAGAGACCAAGAACCAACCCCCACCCCCACCCCCACCGCCACTTGGTGCCTCACCTCTGCTGCGGGAGCTCCTCATACTCACTGAGTGACACCAAGAACGACCTCACCCTGCAGGCAAGCCCACAGTAGCGGCGCCCAAACCCTTCTCTCTGACCGTCAGCACGATCCCAATAAAAACAGCAAGCCAACATTTATATGAACAACAGAGGCCCACAGTAGCAGGGTGGGGGTGGGTGGGTAGGAGCTGCTCTTTCAAAAGCACAGAGTGCCCTTCCTTTCTCAAGGGACAGATAATTCCTGCCTTAATGCAGCTCTTCATCTGCCCGGCCTTCAGCTGAGGGCAGAGCAGGCTCCCGAAGCCGCTCCAGTGAGAGATAAGGCTCTTTGCCTGAAATAAAAAATTCATGAAGAAAGACTAGGATCAGGCACTCAGCTGCCGAGCTGCCGTCCTCTGGGGACGTGGCAAGGAGCTCCAAAAGCCAAATGGAAATTTCCTCTTCTCTCCAGCAGCTCTCACCATGTCCCCCTTGTTCAGGGGTGGGGGTGGGGTGCTCCCTTCTCTGCTATACCTGGTCACATATCTTCCGTCTCATTTGAGCCCCTGGACCAACACCCCGAATGCCCGTATGCCAGGGCATTTGGGAAGGGGGTACCTCTCCTTACCCAGGCTAGGCACCTGCCCGCGACCTCAACAAATGTGTGTCCTAGAGCAAGCTGGCGCAGCCTTTGACCCCTTGCTATCCCCGTACCTGGAGGAGACCCCAAACTGGCTATTGGGGCGAACCCTACAGATGACTTCCTGTTCCAATTCCCTAACCCACAAATCTGATCAAAATTCATGTGGTTGGTCCGATGGTCATACGTCAACTTGTGAAGGAAACCTTGGATCTCTTGCCACCATGCTGGGCACGCAGCGCTTTGGATAGAGATAAAGGGGAGGGAAACCCGTGATGGGAAAAGCAAGATGGAGGAAGAGTCTTAGACACCAACCCGGGGACAGTGTGCATCGGGGCAGAAGTGGGGTAGGAGCGCAGGCTGCCACCACAGGGGAGATCCGACTCCACTGTCCCCAGCCCGGGCCAGCTGGAGCCCCCAAAGGAACACATCTTCCTCCGTGAGCTTGGGGACCCCTCTCTGGCTCCCAATGCCTTGTCTCTTGGTTCCCAGTTCTTTTAAGCATTCACACAGCCTTTCTCATTCAAAGAGTGATGTGGCTCAGACAGGTGCCTCTCACTGCAAAGCAACCCTGTACCCCCTTCCTGCCCCTGAGAACCCCCCTCCAGGGTCTCTTTTCCACTCCAGCTCCCCAAAGGATTTGTCAGCCATTTTCTCCATATCAGAGGTCCACTGGGGAGAACCCAGATCTCAGAAACCTGAAGGCTTCTTTACCCATAGCTCCGCCCCAAAAGGAAAAGGAGCCACTCACACAACATTGACAACAAAATAAAACCTAAGATCCCAATGATATCCGTGGGAGCTTTGAAGTTCAACAGTTCAGGTAAAAGGTTCTAAACTCCAGAGTCGTGTGTGTGTGTGTGTGTGTGTGTGTGTGTGTGTGTGTGTAGGGGAGGGGTCTCCGTACCACAAGCAAGCCACGCTCCAACACCAGCTGGGAGCCCTATAATTCATCTCAATTCAGACACTATCAGAGAGCATCAGCGTCCACAGGTAAAGGGCTCAGTTGCACAAGATGGCACCTCCACTTCAGACACCAATCACAAGCCCAGTACCAAGTACCATCACCTGTACTTCTGACCGACTGGCTAGCAGAGAGAGGCTCCCATGAACCCTCTCCCTGGGTTCTGTGGATTTGAGAGAGCAACTCAAAGAACTCTGGAGGAAACCTGTTTCCTCACTAGGTGATTGATTTATTACAAAGGATATGAGAAGACACAAGTCCCCAGCCAGTTGAAGAAATACTTAGAGTGAGGTCCCACACAAAGGACTTTCAGTCCGGGGCCCAGCATGGTTGCACATGGAAACATTCTGATTCCCCAGCGTGGATGCTTTCGGAATCCCCTCCTTTTGGGTTTTTCTGGAAGCTTCATGAGCGACCTAGTGGATTCAATCATTGGTCATTGAATCGTTGGTCTATCTCCAGCCCTTCCCCCTTCCCTAGAGATGGGGGAGTGTGGCTGTAGGTTCTACATCTTTAATCATAATGGTTGGCTCCCATGGAAACCAGCTCCCACCCTTAGGTGCTCCCCATAAAGACACCTCATTAGCACAACAAAAGATACTTCAACCTCTTTCATTACTTTAGAAATTCCAATGATTTTAGGAGCTCTGTGCCCAGAACCACGGAGGAAGACCAAATACATGTTTCATATTATAAATCACAATCTCACACTAGGACCCCAAGTTCAAGAGTAATTTCATATTTTTTCTTCTACATGTGAGATGTCTTTTGGAGTTTTTTCCTTCAGATTATAAAAGTGATTTATACTCACCTAGAACTTTTGAAAACTCTAAGTATAAAGACAAGTGTGGGGAGGGGAAGCTTCTGTAAGCTCATGGCCCAGAGGCAAACTCTCAATATTTTGACATATTTCTTTCCTAGTTTTGCTCTATGCCTTTTTTTACTTCACTTGAAATCATATCAAATACATAATTTCGAGCGAGTATTTTCCATCACATTAGTAATACTTCGCAAACATATCAATGGTTGTGCGAGTGTCCGTAATAGACGTACGCTCTGATTTGCCTAATCAATTTTATACTCTTAGATATTCTCAGTTGCTTCTACTGTTTTGCTGACTTAAATGATCTGATTCATATTTCTGCATAAATCCTTGTCTATCTGTTTAGAATATAGGAAATATTCCTAGAAATGAAATGGCAAGGTCAGAGTCTCAAGGGCTATTCACAAATCTTTTCAGGACCTTCTTTCATATTGCCAAATGATTGTTCTGGAAGGTTTTATTCACCGGCAGTATGAAAGAGCTGTCACCCCCCGACAAGGGATGACTCCAGCATGACCCGGCTTGAGAAGTGAGACTAGGCAGAACTTTCAAGGTCAAGGCTCACAGAGATTGCTGAAGCCTGAGGACACTTTTAAGACAGGAATTCGGGAGGATAAAGCATATATGTCGGAAGAGAGAAGTCTTTTGGACCCCAGGGTTGAAAGGAAAGTGGAGATCTGAGACCATGCTGAGGTCCATGAAGAAGCACAATTGTGAAAGAAGGGTGTTGAGGGGCCCCAGCATTGTTCATTCAGATTGGGGTGACGGGCACCGGGAGAAGTCTGGAGGAGGGTAAGGAATTGATTGTTCTAGAAAGCCATTTAGGAAAGAACTCAAGGTAGCGGTTGGTTCTTTTGGCAAGAAGAGAATAGGGGTCATTTCAGGAGCTGTCTGATTGTAAGACGGGCATGAATACATCAAAGAAGAGATCTAAGTCTGGCCCCGCCTTATCGATTTCTACCGCTTACTGGATGAGTCACTTTGGGGAATAATTTCCTTTTACTTTTTTTTAACTTGTTCACTTGACTGTGTCAATCACAATTGCTGCTTCTTGATAGAATCCCTTTCTTTCCAAATCAGGTTTATGTATTTATTTTTTTTGATTACACGTTGTAAAACTTACTCATAGCCAAAATCTATCAATATATAGAAAAACGTGAGGTATGAGGAAGAAAATAAAGATTAATTTGTAACCTGACTACCAAAAGATAACGACTGTAGACATATTAATATAAATCCTGCCAGATTTTTTCATATACATTCTCTCTCTTCTCTCTCTCTCTCTCTCTCTCTCTCTCTCTCTCACACACACACACACACATAGAGGGGGGGAGAGGAAGGTAACCCTACATATAGCTATTTTTTATTATAATACACAAAATATAAAATGTACCATTGTAAGTGTACAGGTCAGCAGCATTAGGTACATTTTTCATTGTCCTGAATCTATCACCACCATCCATCTCCAGAACCTTTTCATCTTCCCCAATGGAAACTCTATACCCATTAAACGCTAACTCCCCATCCCCACCTGGTCTCTGGGGGCCACCATTCAACTTTCTGTATCCATGAATTTGAGTACTCTAAGGATCTCATATGAGTGGAATCACAGAAATAGGGGTGTTTTTTTTTTGTTTGTTTCTCAGTTATTTCACTTAGTGTAATGTCTTCCTCCATGTTGTAACATGTGTCCGAGTTTCCTTCCTTTTTAAAGTGGAATGATAGTCCATTGTATACACATTTTGTTTACCCATTCATCTGTCAATAGACACTTGGTAAATGTTAACGTTTATTTTTTAGAGAGAGAGAGGGAGAATGTAAGTGGGGCAGGGGCAGAGAGATGGGGAGACAGGAAATCCAAAGCAGGCTCCGAGCTAAGATCACAAAGCCAGACACAGGGCTCGAACCCATGAACCATGATATTGAGACCTGAGCCAAAGTCAGACGCTTTACCGACTGAGCCACCCAGGTGCTCCGTACGTAAGTTATTTTAAGCCACCATTTAGCAAATTGTGGATATGGTTTCATGTCAATAAAGTAATATTACCATTTTTTATTATTTTTAAGTAATCTCTACACCCAATATGGGGCTTGAGCCCACAACCCTGAGATCAAGAGTCACTCTCTCCACTGACTGAACCAGCTAGGTGCCCCTACAGTATTATTTTTAATGGCTAGTTAATATGTTGTTAAACAGATACTCTATAATTTATTTAACCAGATTGCTGATAACAAACACTTGATCGTCTCAAAATTTTTACTTCATAAACGTCTCGATGAACAATATAGGTTTTTGTTGAAAAATATATCACATGTGAGAGGATACAATGGATATCAGGCTTAAAGGATAATAATAAAATGGACACCTCTGTACTTTCACTCCTTGGTTAAGGAATAGAACACGTTCAGAACCTTACAAGGCCCCTGGAGGCCTGTTCTGTTTCACTGGTCTCTCACCCCCAAAGGCTCCACTGTCCTGAATTTTGTGTTGATCCTTCCTATGCTTGTCTCTATAATTTTATCATATGAGGAGGTATCCTCTGCCCCAAAAGACTAGACCTTAAATATGTGCTTACAGGATCAAAGAAAGAGTAAGAGTGCTTGGACATCTTGGTTCCTGGCCTTTCTTTCCAGACTTAAAATATCTAATTGTTGGGGCATCTGGTCATTAGAGCATGCAACTCTAGATCTCAGGGTTACGAGTTCGAGCCACACGTTGGGTGCAGAGTTTACTAAAAAACTATATATATTTTTTGAATACATATATAATTCTTTCCCTCTGAGAGAGCCCCTCCTCTGTCATTGGTGTGATTTTCCACCTCCTTGCCACACAAGGTTCAAGGTTGGCATCACTTAGAATCCTTCTGCCTTCTGGCCCCATTCCCATCCAACCATTAGGGTAAATCCATTGGCAGTAGTTTCCTACGTGCTTTCTCCCCAAATCTGAATAATGAGTCTCGACGGACATCATGCTGGGGGGCTTCAGAATTGCCCAGGGCGGACTCTGGGGTCCCCAAAGCATCACGTCGGAGGCTCCCTTCTCTAGGATAGGATAGGGCTCCTCCTTCCTGCTCTGTTCCTCCTGATTCTTTCCCTGACAACCTGTAGGGAACTCTAGGATAAAATGAACACACCAACCCTTCTCTCCTAAGAACAGTGATCTCAGACGCTATATGTTTTTTAACGCATATTGAGGAAACATTTAGTTAAAAACAACCCAACTGCTGAAGATTCCTTCTATCCCAAATGAGTATGGCATTTTCATGATTATTCACAGGAGTTTTAGCTCCCCCCACCCCTGCCACCTCACCCTTCTCTCCAGACCATCGTTCAGGTTGTGCACAGGTATATTCCCTTCATTCTTGCCTCCGTACTTGTGCAAGACCCGGCAAAAGAGGAAATCTTCCTTGGCGATTGCAGAGAATGGAGCCCGGGCCAGTATGCTGGTGTTAGCTACCATTAACTTCACGCTCGCCATGTTCCTGGCACTTTACATAGATGATCTGAACAAATAAATTTACTACTTCTGCGCATAAGGGAACTCAAGGTTGATCATGCATCCAGAGACACCGGCTGGTGGATGATCAGTTCGGAACTTGGATCTTGTCCGGGCATCACTAACGTGTCTGTGTGGAACCGCTGGGCTCTGTGTTCTCTCTGTGGAAAGGGTTAAAGTCATGCAGCATTCAGCATTTCTTCCCTGGGTGTATTAGTCAGCTACAGCTGCTGTAACAAAGCCCTGCAGACCCAGTGGCTTAAACAAGAGAACTTTACTCTCACAGCTCTGACGGCTAAAGTCAAGGTTTGGGCGGGATGGGTCCCTTCAGAGGAGAATCTCTTGCCCACCTCTCTCTCCTAATTTCCGATGGCTGCTGGCCATCCTTAGTGATCCTGGCAGTGTGTCACTCCAATCTCCGTCTCTGTCTCCACGTGGTCTTCCTGCCTCTGTCTCTGTATCCAAATTTCCCTCTCCTTTCTTTTTTTTTTTTTAAGTTTATTTCTTTTAGTAATCTCTACACCCAACGTGGGGCTCGAACTCACCACCCAGGGATCAAGAGTCGCAAGCTCTTCCCACTGAGTCACCATCTCCTTTCGCTCATAAACACCCCTGCCATTGGCTCTAGGGCCCATTCTAGCCCAGTGTGATCTTAACTTGATTGTAACTACAAAGACCCTATTTCCAATAAAGTTATGGTCACAGATATCAGGGGTTAGGACTTGAACACATCTTTGTGGAGGGACACAGTTCAACCCACTCCCTGGGCATCCTCCTGCCCCGTATTCTTTCTGGGGCCTGGCAGGAACATTACTTTCTGTTCAAACAAGAACACAGGAGGGGCCGGAGGGCTTTCCAGAGCCAAATCCACAGCAGGAGCGCTGGCTATAAACACGCACTGAGCCGCCGAACAGGACCTCTTGGCTGCAGGCCAGGAGAGCCAGCGGGCCAGCAGAGAGACCGAGCAAGACCCGTGGTGAGGGGTTTCCCTCTGGTGTCAGCCAAGCTCCTAAGGGCGTGGTGACAGGGCCCAGCTGCGATAGTCACCCCTCCTGTGGATGTCCTGTCCTCTGGAAGATGTGGCTGGATCCCCGTGAGGTCACAGGGCTCAGGGAGTTTGGCTCCGATCAATAAAGAGGCAAAAGTGGTGGAGATTCATGATTCTTTCCATCACAGCCTCGGGAGGGTCAAGGAGGGAGGTTTGTTCTGCATCATTTTAGAGGAGTCTGTGCCTTTCTCCCCCTTCCTTGGAGGGGGGTGAGGTGGGAGGAGGGAGAGGGCCCCCATCCCGGCCACCGAGCTTCACGGGTTTGTAGGTGATGGTAGTGGCCGATCATCCCAGGTTGGAAGGTCTCATGGCTGTAGACACCTCAGGCTGCCGCAGGTGCACGGGCCATGTGCTGTCACCACCTCCGGCTCACGGGCTGCATCCTGCCTGCAGCCCAGGTCCATGCTGCCCGCTGTGGGTGAACTTGCAGAAGGTCTGCTGCCACGTCTGCTCCACTCCTGCCTTCATGTTGGTTCTTGGCAAAGACCAAGGGAGGTTTAAAGAGGCCGAGGAGGGCAGCGCCTGGGTGGCTCAGTCAGTTAAGCATCTGACTTCAGCTCAGGTCATGATCTCACGGTTCATGGGTTTGAGCACTGCATTGGGCTCTGTGCTGACAGCTCAGAGCCTGGAGCCTGTCTTTGGATTCTGTGTTTCCCTCTCTCTCTGACCCTTCCCTGCTCACGCTCTCGCGCTCTTTCTCTCTCTCAAAAATAAAATAAAACAAAAAAGAGGCCGAGGGGCCTGGGCTCCTTTCCTGAAAACCCCGCTGGAATCCACAGCGACCTGTGTCTAACACTTACCACTCAGGAGTGAACTCTGCTTTGTCCGTCTCACCACCCCCCTGCTCCCAGGATCTGAGTGTCCAGACCACCAAGGAATGCCAAACTATGGGTGGCTCCTTGGGCTCTGCCACTGTTTGATGAATGAATTAATTTCTAAGTGAATAAGCAGAAGAGTGCAAGAATCACAGTCCAGTGCAACTGTCTGCTCACAAAAACTAAATAAGCTTCCACCTCTTTCACCATGGAATGAGGGAGAATTTCCTTCTCAAAGACCTTGGCCCTAGTGGCTCAGTTGCTTTGGTGTCCGACTCTTGATTTCGATTCAGGTCATGATCTCGTGTTCGTATGTTCGAGCCCCGTGTCAGGTTCTGTGCTGACAGCGCAGAACCTGCTTGGGATTCTCTGTTTCTCTCTCTCTGCTCCCCCCCCACCCATGCGCGCACTCTCTCTCTCTCTCTCAAAAATACATAAATATAAACATAAAAAAAAAAGAACCTGGCCCTAGACTTGCAGGGCACAAAGTCGCTGAAGGAGGACCCAGGGAGAGAGCGTTATAGTATGGAACAGAAAGAGTTCTCAAAATGTGTTGTGTGCATTTTAATGGTGTCATGATCAACATCGTAACAAATTGCCTCAAAACTTAGTGGCATAAAACTACCCATTTATTATGCTTCTGGATTCTTCACGTCAGAAATTATGACAGGAGCCTAGTAGGGGTGGTTTGTCTCTGCTCTCCGATGTCTGGGGTCTCAGCTGGGAAGACCAGAAGGCTGAGGGAGGGTGTCTCCAGGGTTGGGGGCTGGAGTCCACTGGAGGCGTCTTCACTCACATGTCTGGCCGTTGGATGCTGGCTGTTGGCTGGATGCTCACTGGGCTGTCAGCCCAAACACCCACATGTTGGTCTCTCCATATGGGCTCTTTGGGTGTCCTCGAACCAGTGGGTGGTTGGGGTCAAAGAGAAGGTGTCTAGGAAAGCAGAGAATAAGTGCATGGCACTTTCATGACCCAGCCTCAGGAGTCACCAAGCGTTGCTTCTGCCAAGGTGTGTTGATAGAGGCAGTCGTACGTTGCCCGGAGTCAAGGTGTGGCAAGTTTCTAAAAGAAAATATAGGCGGGAGTTATTGGGTCCATCTTTGGCAAACACAATCTGCCAGGGCTTTTTCTTTACGTTGTATAATCACACACAGAAGAGAAAAGATAATATATGAATAGTGGAGAAACTCTAATTTTGGGTCTCCTTGACCCCCAACCAAAGGCAAGCACTCCCCTGAATTTTGTGTTAATCATGCCCTTGCTTTCTTTATACTTTTGCTACCCCAGGCTTATTCCTAAGTAAGATACTATTTCGTTTTGCCAGTTTGCGGACTTTGGTGAAAACAGAATCATACAGTGATTTTTTTTTTTAGGTGATATTGTTTCTTTACTCTTGTATCTGGCGGGATTGGCTCGGTGATGCTGTGATTACAAACATCACCCAACTCTCAATGGCTTCCGACTACAACCATTTCTCCCTCACTCAGAGCCACACGTTTGTTGCTGATTGGCTGCAGCTCTGCTCTGCGATTCAGCCTGTGTCCGGAACATTGCTGATCTCGGGGCAGAAGGAAAGGAGAAGAGGGGAGGTCATGGTGCTCGCTCTTCAAACTCTTGCTCAGAAGTGACCTGCGTCAGCTCTACTTATGTTCTGTTGACCACAGCAAGTCACGGGGGCTAAGCCTCAGGTCAGTGGCTTTGCAAATACAGTCCTCGTGCAGGCAGGGATCCCCGAGGAAGTAGTCCTGTGGGGCAACAGATATTTTGGGTTATAACACAATCTACCCCCGTATTCTGCCTTCGTCACAAATATTTGTTTCCCTCTTTTTTGCAAATCTCAGACCTCTCAGGAGATAACCTAAATTCCCATCTCACCGAGGCATCAGACTTTAGGTCCAGCATTTCACGATACATCAGGTCTGGACGTGGTCCCTCTAGATCTGGAGATCTAGAACCCCAAAGATAAGTTATCCATTTCTTTGATGGACAAAGAAAGATCAGGGAATCCCAATCCATTCAGAAAAGAAAGAATGGAGAACAGAGTCCTCACTGGTCTGAGGAAGTCTTGAAATTCCCCTGGGCTGACACTGACTCTGGGTGTGAGGGGTGTTTCTTGATTAGGACCCAGTCCTGGTCCCAAGGAGAGGGGAGATCCTCAGGTCGTTGTCCTTTGTGGCCCTTGGCTCTGTCATTATGGAGGTCCTTTGTCTTCTATATTCTTCCTAAAGAGGGCATATGCCCTCCTGGGGACTGCAGGTTTTTCTACCTGCTTTCTGTGGTAGATTGTATTAGCATTAAGAATATTCATTGTCTCTCTCTGTGGGTCCCTCGCTACTGGAAGCTTATATGTGCCTGCCCCAGTGATGACAAACTTGGTAATGTGACGATTTTGCTAATCGAACGTGAGCACAGGTCACATGTGCCACTTCTAAATAAAGCTTTTCTGGGGTGACCAACCATCTTTATTTGTCCAGGACTACCCTGGTTTTAGCACTAATGTCTTGTGTCTCAGGAACCCTCAGTCCTGGGCAAAATGGGACATTTGGTCACCCTACCTTTAGTAATCATTATGTGACCTGGGACACCTGGGTGGCTCAGTCGGTTAAGCAACTGACTTCAGGTCAGGTCATGATCTCACGGTTCGTAGGTTCCAGTCTCACATCAGGCTCTGTGCTGACAGCTCAGAGCCAGGAGCCTGCTTCAGATTGTGTCTCCCTCCCTCTCTGCCCCTCCCCTGCTTATACTCTGTCTCTTCCCTCTCAACAATAAATAAACATTAAAAAATGTTTTTAAAGACTCATTATGTGGCCTGCATCCCAATGTTTATAGCAGCACTAGTGACAATAGCCAAAGTATGGAAAGAACCCCAATATCCATTGACTGATGATAAAGAAGATGTGGTGTATATACAATGGAATATTACTCAGCGATCAAAAATAATGAAATCTTTCCATTTGCAACCATGTGGGTGGAACTAGAATGTATGATGCTAAGCGAATAAGTCAGTCAGAGAAAGACAAATATCATAAGACTTCACTCATATGTTGAATTTAAGATACAAAACAGATGAACATAAGGTAAGAAAGCAAATATAATATTAAAGTAGAGAGGGCAACAAACCATAAGAGACTCTTAAATCAGAGAACCAACTGACGGTTGCTAGAGGGGCGTCGGGTGGGGAGGATGGGCTAACCCGGCAACGGGCATGAAGGAGGACAACTCGGTAGGATGAGCACCGGGCGTTACATGTAAGTGATGAGTCACTAAATTCTAGTTCTGAAATCATTCTTACACTATATGTTAACTAACTTGGATTTAACTTAAAAAAGAGAGAGAGCACAAGGGGGGGGAGGAGAAGAGAATCATTATATGGGCAACCATTCTGCTTTTTCCCTTTTCCGTGAAGCCAGGAATATTCTAGGTTAGAAGCCTCCCATGAGCCTTGGTCTCAGAATGAAAGGGAGACACAACTGACCTTTATCGACACGGAATGTGACCAAGAAATAAGCCTGCGGGGTTGTGAGCCCCTGAGGAGTGAGTCATTTGTTTCTGCAGCCTTGGGCACAACTTAGCCCAAGCTGACTGAGTTAGCTGGCATGTGTTTTTAATATGCACCCATTCATTCATCCATTTCTTGTTGATGTCCTTGCAAGCGCTGCCTCTTCCTCCCCTCCCCAAGGTTATGCCAAATTTCTCCTTGAAGCCCTGGGGGGGGCTCAGTTGGTGAAGCGTCCGACTTCAGCTCAGGTCATGATCTCGCAGTCCGTGAGTTCGAGCCCCACGTCGGGCTCCGTGCTGACAGCTCAGAGCCTGGAGCCTGCTTCCGATTCTGTGTCTCCTCTCTCTGCCCCTACCCACTCACACTCTGTCTCTCAAAAATAAACAAACATTTAAAAATCTTTAATTAAAATACAATTAGAAAAGGAAAGAAAGAAACATTGGGACTGTTGAGAGTAGGTCGCCGGAAAAAATTTGCCAGTTCAATTTGAATTTAAATTGAACTTAAGTCAGAAACAATGAATAATATTTTTAGCAATTTTTACTATATTTAAATTGACCAAATTTGCTAAATTTAATTTTTCACTAGTAAATACACTAAATTTAAGAATGTTACTACTTAAAATAATGTTAATAAGTCTTTCCCAAACAATACTGGGATATACTTACACCAAAATGTATTTACCCTTCCTCTGAAATTCAAATTGTACCAGGTGTTCCATATTTTCCTGTATTTCCCGTATTTTCATTTGCCAAATCTTGCAACCCTAGGTGTAGGGGAAACACCCTCTGAGGTGCCTCAGAAAGGGAGAATATTCAGAAAATTCCTTCTTCTACACAGAGGTAGTATCATAGGGTGAAACAGTCCCTGAACTTAACTGACCGTCAGATTTACAGGGGGCTTTGAAGAAGGGACCGAGGTGTGATCTCAAACCTAATAAATCAGAAACTTGGGTGGGATACCTAGAGAGTTTGTCCTTTATTTTTTTAGTGTTTTACTGATATTTAAACATTTTGTTAAACTTTTTTAACATTTATTCATTTTTAAGAGACAGAGAGAGACAGAGCGTGAGTGGGGAAGGTCCAGAGGGAAAGAGAGACACAGAATCGGAAGCAGGCTCCAGGCTCAGAGCTGTCAGCACAAATCCTGATGCGGGGCTCGAACCCACAGACCCCAAAATCATGACCTGAGCCGAAGCTGGATGCTTCACCGACTGAGCCACCCAGGCGCCCCTAAAGATTTTATGCTTCAAAGTAATCTCTGCTCCCAACGTGGAGCAAAGATCCTGAGCTCTACCAGTTGAGCCAGCCAGACGCCCTGGAATTTGCACTTTAAATTAAACAAAAAGCTCCTGAGTTAATTCTGTTCGTCCGCCAGACTCGGGAACTACTGGTTCAAGGCAGCGCTTCTCACACTTTAATGCACTTATGAAGCGCCCAGGGGTGTGGCCAAACCCAGGTTCTGATTCTGTGGGTCTGGGGTGGGGGCCCCGCTGATGCTGAGGCCGCATGTGTGCGGGACACGCTTGGAGGAGCCAGGCTTGTAGATGGTGAACCTCAGAGCTACCTAGGGGCTGGCTCCAGACGTGCCGATGCAGCAGGTTCACGAGTAAACGAGGTCTCTGCTTGCTGGAAACCACAGGTCGAGACCCGCGGCCCTAGGTGGAACCGTGTAGGCTTGGGAGTCAGGCCCCTAGGAGTTAAAGTCCATCTTACCGTCTAACTGTGCAACAGAGTCGCATGAAGAGCTTTAAAAGTGCAGCGGCCAGTGTCCTGTCCCAGATCAAATTACACCAGAAAAGCTGGGAGAGCCAGGACCACGTTTTTACGCGTCCCTCGGGTGATTCCAATGGGTAGCCAGGGTGGAGCGTCACTGACACGCTTTGAGTCAATCTCCTAGTTTGAACGTGAAGACTGTGAGGATTAAGTGAAATGAAGACATAGGGACGCCTGGTGGGCTCAGCCTGGGGAGCATGCGACTCTTGATCTCGGGGGCATGAGTTCGAGCCCCACATTGGGCAGAGATTATTTAAAAAACAAATAAGCTTTTAAAAAAAGATGCAAAGGATCTGGCCTGACACAGGCACTCCAGGGGACCCGATCTCTGCTCCTTTTTTGACTGTCCCTGGGCCTGTCCAAGGCCCCCTTCCCCCCCCATTTGCTCAAAGATGACAAACCTCATCTTTGTCTTTTTGCTTCTGTACGGTTGCCTCCACTAGCCAGCATGTTTTGTTCTTTCGTTTTTTAAAATATTTTTTTTAACATTTTCTTATTTATTTATTTAGAGAGAGAGAGAATCCCAAGCAGGCCCCAAGCTGTCAGAACAGAGCCTGACATGAGGCTTGAACGCATGAACTGTGAGATCATGACCTTAGCAGAAATCAAGAGTCAAATTGGGCACCTGGGTGGCTCAGTCTTCTAACCTTCCAACTTTAGCTCAGGTCATGATCTCACAGTTCATGAGTTCAAGCCCAGCATAGGGCTTTCTGCTGTCAGCCTGGAGCCTTCTTTGGATCCTCTTTCTCTCTCTCTGCCCCTCCCCAACTCTCTCTTTCTCTCAAATAAACAACTAAAAAAAAAGAGTCAGAGCCATCCAGGTGTCCCTAAAAGATTTTATTTTTAAGTAATCTCTACACCCACCATGAAGCTTGAACTCACAGCCCCAAAATCAAGAGTCACAGGCTCCACCCACTGAGCCAGCCAGGCACCCCTCACCAGCATCTGAAGTCTGTTTCCTATTGGCTCTTCCCACTGCCTTTTAAAACACTCTGAACACCCCAGCACCCATTCTTGGTGCCATCTTGCTTCCAAGCATGAACTTGTTCTGTCCACTCTTGATCCTGAACTTTACCACACGGATACCCAAGGATGATCAAGAGTGTTTGGATAGTCAAACCCAAAGGCGTTTTCTCAGTGACTGTTCTTCAATTCAACTAAACACACATATTTATGCCTACTATCACTGGGGTACAAAGATGAATAAGTCACCATCCTAAGCCTCAAGACGTGGGGTGTGGGGGTAGGAGTGGCTGTTACATAAGTCAGTCAATACTTTCGGTGAGATAAGAGCGATGATGTAAAGTGTGAACTATGCAGATTCTTGACCTCAGGGCTCAGCCTTAGCACAGGGCCCTGAGCATAAATATTTTTTGAATGAATGAATGAATGGTTGAATGAATAAATGAACACAGGAAGATGAGGAAAGCCTTTACACATGAAACGAGCTGGTAGCAGAGTCCTAAAGGATGAGCAGGGTTTTCCAGGTGAGGCAGCATACAGGTAGGCATTCCAGAAGGACTCAAAGGAATGGAGCAAGAGGGCCCATTCTGGAAGCGCCGGTGATGTACCAGGCAGGCATGGAAGGTCTGAAGGGGAATGGGAAGAGGGAGGCTGGAAGGTAGTTGGAAAGGACGTGGAGATGCGAAGAGAGGCTGATGGCCCTCCTGGGCCTCTAAGAAGAGTTAAAACAGTATCTCTGGGGACGGGAGGCCATTTCTGAGTTTTCACAAGGGAATCTGGTGATCAAAGTTGTATTTTAGTGTTTGTTTGTTTGTTTAGAGAGATGCAGTGGATGAAGGGCAGAGAGAGAGGGAGACACAGAATCCAAAGCAGGCTCCAGGCTCTCAGCTGTCAGCACAGAGCCCGACACGGGGCTCGAACCAACAAACTGCAAGATCGTGACCTGAGCCAAAGTCGGACGCCTAACCGACTGAGCCACCCAGGCGCCCCCAAAGTTGTATCTTAGGCAGCTTGGCAGCAACTGGAGCTCCTAGGAGAGGATGAGACCACCTGGGAAGCGTACAGGGGAGAAGAGGAAAGGTGTGTGACCATGTGCCTGTGCCCTCCTCTGTCCATCTCGGTGGAAACAAACTTAAAAATATGGAGTCCTGGAAATCAATGTTAGTAAAACCACGGTTGTGAGTAACTCGTTCTGTGAGTGTTCCGCAAGACAAACGTTTCTGATAAATTAAAAAAAATTTTTTATGTCTTTATATTATTTTGAGAGAAGAGAGAGTGAGCGAGCAGGGGAGGGAGAGACAGAGACAGAGAGAGAGGGAGACACAGAATCCAAAGCAGGATCCAGGCTCTGAACTGTCAGCATAGGGCCTGACGTGGGGCTCGAACCCATGAACTGTGAGATCATGACCTGAGTCGAAGTCAGACGCTTGACCGCCTAGCCACTCAGGCGCCCCTAGATTTTAACTTGATAAATGAGTGATGTCTTGCCATTCGAGTCGTAAGTGATGCTGAATGTCACATGATTACAACTGAGCCAACAGTTCTTGAAATTCGTTTTGATATACAAGTGCTTTGGATGACAAGCATGTTTCTGGAATAAATTACGCTCGCAAACCAAGGTTTTATTGTACTTTGTTGGCACACTGAATGTTAGTTTTCTTCTTTTTAAAAAACTTATTTAAAAATATGTTTAGGGGCTCAGTCGGTTAGGTGTCCAACTCTTGATTTAGGCTCAGGTCATGATCTCATGATTTGTGAGATTAAGCCCCAGGTCAGGCTCTGCATTTGGGATTCTTGCTCTCCCTCTCTCTCTGCCCCTCCCCCTGTCATAAACATGTACCCTAGTACATAGTGACCGACTTCTCTTCAATAGTGACCAACTCCTGGACGCCTGGGTGGCTCAGTCAGTTGGGTGTCCAACTTCAGCTCAGGTTGTCATCTCATGGTTCATGAGTTCGGCTGTCAGCCTGTCAATGCAAAGCCCACTTTGGGTCCTCCGTCCCCCTCTCTCGCTGCCCCCACCCTGTCTCTCTCCCTCAAAACTAAATAAACATTAAAAAAAAAATAGGGATCAAGTCCTGCCCAATCTGGTTTCATCTCTATGCTTACGCCCACGTTATTTTGAAGCAAATCCCAAATGTCCTATTATTTCACTCATAAACATGTCAATATATACCTCTGAACTATGAAGCCTTTTAAAAAATAATCACCATACAATACTAGACCTAAAATCAACAGTACCTTCATGTCATCCTGGATGCAATGTGTTCAAAGTCTCTGTTTCATCATTTCTATTTTTTCCCACTTTGTTTTAATAAGGATGCTAACAAGTTAACACATCCCATATGTTACATTTGGTCAATCTGCCTCTTAAATTTCTTTTAAGCTATGATTTTATGGACTCCTCTGCATCTTTTTCTTTGCATTTTACTGTTGAAGAGGAAACAGGACGCTGCTATCTTGGCAGCTTCATGGTTAAGAGGGTATGTCCTCGTGGGCACCTGAGTGACTCAGTCATTAAGTGTCCGACTGGCTCAGGCCATGATCTCACAGTCTGTGAATGCGAGCCCCACATCGAGTTCCGTGCTGACAGCTCAGAGCCTGGAGCTGCTTCGGATTCTGTGTCTCCCTCTCTCTCTGCCCCTCCCCCACTCGTGCTCTGTCTCTCTGTGTCTCTCAAAAATGAATAAACATTTAAAACAACTTTTTAAAAGGTATATCTCAATCACACAATCGCACAGCCTACTTCCATTTCGTTTTCTTTTGTGTTAGTAGACTTTGTAGTGACGTGATACTTATACACAGAAAAGTACATGAATTGTAAGTGTGCAGCTTGGTGAATTTAAATTCGCCTGCATAATCACCACCCAGATCAGGAACCAGAACATTACTCGACCCCTTCCTCACGCCCTTTCCCAGTCTCTACTGCCCCACAGAGGTGACCTGACTTATTCACACTAAAGATTCATTTTGCCTCGTTCTGGACTTGATATAAACAGAATTATACAACGTGGTGTCTATTGTGACAGCTTCTTTTGTTCAGTATTATTGAGGAGGGAGCGTGGGGCAAGTTGAGGGCAAAGTATAGGTTAACAGCAACCCCCTGTCCCCGACCACAGGGAGACGTGTGTGATATTCCTCCGACACTCCTGGCTGCCCAAGAACAAAGAAAAGAGGTTTAAGTGCTCACCGTGGCGATACGGGAAACTAAGGCAAATGAAAAACTAAATTCCCTTACTGCCTGCAGCCCAGTGACAAGTCCTTGAAACAGGCAGTGACCTCCCTCTAGGAGCCCAGCTGCCTCAGTGATGACACTTTGCTGGGGGCAAAACGGAATCTTGGCTTAACATTATCCTGACCCCCCAGGATCCTGTGAGTCTCCTTAAACACATAAACAGTCCTTTGGGAACTTCCTTTATCTCCACCCCCCGCCCCCGCCCCAAGATACATGTTGGCAACCAGACTCCGGGCTTGTGACCCCCTAATATTCATC